>CAJQZJ010033149.1:2342900-2413518 GCA_907164525.1 Lophiomys imhausi
CACTGCTTGGGGAAGGGATGGATTGGATGAGGAAGAGTGAATCTACTTTCCATTCCATATCTGAAGTTTTTTGAGATCTTGTCCATAAACCTGTGTTTTTAGGGTATTAGTTTGTTATCTGAAATAAATATTTCTTTGGGGCATAGCTAAGAGCTGTTGAGAGTCAGCCACATCTAGCAAACAAGGTTGGTCCTACCATTTCTCTGAGGCTTCTGGGTGTCGTCATCACAGAGGAGCCCTTGACAGTTCTGTCTTGGTGTCACAAGCAACGTCTGAAGCACTCTGAAGTCTCTGTGTAAACACACTGGGCCACCCACTGATGTCATGGTTCTGAAAGACCATCTCATTGCCACAGGAGGCCAGTGGTGCCTTCTCATTTGGGGCCTTCGGGGTCAGGTGTAGACATTTCAGTGCACACTTTGACAGGATATTTTCTTAATTTTTTTAATATAATAAATGGAATGGTTTTCCTCAAAAATGCAATTTTATATAGTTCCCCTTGGAAATATCAGAGTAAAAGTCAAAGTTTGCTGCTTCTGTCCATCATTCAAATGTATGGCACATCCTCAAAGAAACTGCTCGTGTGTAAGTTCCCTTCTGCATGAGTCTGCCTGCTAGCCAGCGTAGTTCTTCAACCATCATCCTTACAACAGGGCACTGAGTAAACCTACTCTGCTCTTGTCGCAGGTCTTGGATTTGGTTACTGGGTAACCAGGAAGAGTTGTAAAGGTGACTAGGCTATGGGGATGTCTCAGTCACTAAAGCATTTGTCCTACAAGCTACGGACTAAGCAAGTGCCAGAGTGTGGAACGCAAGGACCCCACAGAAAGCTGAGCATGATGGAATACTCCTGTAATCCTAGTGCTTCATCATCATGTCCTTCCTGTTTAAAGGGTCCTGAAGCCGGGCATGGTGGCACATACCTTTAATCCCAGCACTTGGGAAGGCAGAAGCAGGATCTCTGTGAGTTTGAGTCCAAATTTTCCTTTTCCTTTTTTTTTTTTTTTTCAAAAAAGGAAAGGAAAAAAAATGTCCTGAATTAAAAGACTCTTGGAAGTAGAAGAATATGTGACATCATGATGAGGGTTGAGTTGTGTCCCCACCAAAGTTCAAATGCTGACACCCTCTCTCCAGTGCAATTCTGTTTGGAGAAGAGCCGTGTTGGAGGCAATCAAGGTTAAGTGAGGTCCCAGGCTGAGCTCCAGTAGGCGAGTGTCCTCAGAAACAGCAACCCCACTGGATAGCTCCCTCAGCATACACACAGAGCCCTGTAGACCGCAGCAAAATAGGAGCCACCTGCAACTCAAGAGAAGGGCCTCAGAATAAAGGTCTTCAGGACTCCTGGGTCTCAGACCCCCTAGCCTTGAGGACTGTGAAAAATAAGTTTCTCTTGTTTGGCAGACTACTACAGGCAAGGAAGCAAGTGAATATGCCCAGAAGTGACCTAAAATGAATTCAGAAAAGTCAGGTATCCCACGAGGAGAAAATTATGAGCAGCAAACCAGCAGGATGAGCCAAATGACCTGGGAAAGGTGAAGGTGGGTTTGCCTGTGGCTAAGCTGTTATCAGTCCAGTGGCCTGGGACAGATGAGGGCTTGAGTTCTAATCCTGCTCTAGCCATTAGCTAGACTGCTTTTGCAAATAACTTACATATTATCTCACTATTCTACCTTTCCATTTGGGTGACAGTCCACCTCTCTGTGACTTGATATTCTAGCACTGACTCTCTAGCTGCATGTCATAGTACAAACTTCTATAATCACTCCTTGTCTCCACATCTTGAGAAGTTGCCGGATCTTGAAAAGGCCTTGCTTACTTGGACAGTATACTGCAGCCTCAGTGAAAGGGGATAACCCGCCCCAGATCCTGAATACCATCTGTCTCATGTAAGCGCTCAGAAAGAGACCACTCATTAATTAGCACATCCCTCTGTGTCTGCCTGATTATTTATACAGTTTGGCGGTTTCTAGGTTTCTAGATCAGAGCTTGCTTTGCCCACTGGTACAGGCACCACCACCATTCCAACATAGCTGCTTCCTGCACAGGCAAGGACTGGACTGTGTGAGAAGTGTGGCGAGACTGAACCGTTCCAGATAATAATGGTTCTGGCAGGGTTCACATCCCCGAGTGGCCATTCCTGGAGGAGACAAACATTCTCTTACAAATTATAATCAAATTCTCTTTATATTACATGTCTTTCACTAGGAGCCTAAACTACTAAGCTGTTGAGGGCAATGGCGCTCTTTTGAACATTTCCCAACTGCCTTTCTAGCTAAGATGAGCTAACCACTCCTACTGTCCTGCCCAACAAACTTCCCATGCTCAGGGCCTGGCTTAGAAGGTCTTTTGTGAGCAGGCCCAGTCTCGGCGTACAACAGCAGCCATCAGGTACAACTGAAGAGTTCTGGTTCCTTCTGGAGAGTAGCCAGCTTGAATATAAGAGTCACCCCACTCAGCTGTCTCTAGGAGCACTCTCCAGACTTCATCATACTCCTTCCATTCTACATTTGAAATATCTACAGAAAATGAAATCAGAGGAACAGTGCTTCTTATAAATTACTTAAAAATGAAATAATGGAGGCTGGAGAGATGGCTCAGCAGTTAAGAGCAGTGGCTGTTCTTCCAAAGGACCCTGGTTCAAATGCCAGCACCCACATGGCAGTTTACAGTTGTCTGTAATGGCTGGGCATGGTGGCGCACGCCTTCAATCCCAGCACTCGGGAGGCAGAGGTAGGTGGATCTCTGTGAGTTCAAGGCCAGCCTGGTCTACAGAGAGAGTTCTAAGACAACCAGGTATATTACACAAAGAAACCCTGTCTGGGGGGGGGGGGGGAGAAAGACAAAGAAAAAAGAATGACCCAGTATTCCATATTAAAAGATCCTTATTTAACAAAGGCTACAACTAAAAATATCAGGTTAGAGAACATCCTTTTAAGAAAGTTTAGGTTAGAGTTAAGTGTTTGTTTTATAGATATTAGGGTGTTGTAGATTAGGTCTTAAAAGTTAGGGTTTGGGCTTTAGGATTTAGGAACTTTATAGATAATTGTTAAGTATTTGTTAAATATATGCTTGATAAATAAAAATTTACTGTTACACACATGGTATGTATACACACATACGCACATACAGTCAAAATATTAATACACATAAATACATCTAAATTTTTTTCAAATAGCCCTCCTTGCCCCAAGAATGATATCTTGAAAACTCTGCTGACAGGCTGACAGAGAAGATGAAGAAGACAAAAGGAAGTTCAGTGGCTGTGAGGAGAGGACAAAGGACAGAGCAATTGCTAAGGCAACTGACAGGACACAAGACATCTGTCATGCCCTGAAGGGCTGTATTAGCTGTATTACATTATTTCCACATCAGCAGACCACCTCATTTATTAGCTAATCAGGCAGAATTCAATATTTGAAATTATCTTTTTTTAATCATGCATGTGATCAGTTGAAAACCCAGGGCTCTAAAAATCTAATTGTAATTGCTTACCAGAAATGTCATCTTCATGTTGAAGAACTGAACCAGGGCCAAGCGTGAGGCTATTTTCCCAATACACTGTTTCACAGCAGATCTGGTTTTACACATATGCCGGTACCCAGTGCCCCATGCATTAGCAGCCCCTAAAGGGGGGGGGGTCTAGGACCAGCCCTATCCCTGAGATAGTCCGAGACCAAAACTGTGGCCACAGAGAAGAGTGGCATGGGATGGAGAAGGAGCAGTCATCTTAGTCCTAGAAAAGGTCAAGAGAGAAACATCTAGATCTAGATTTGGAATGGCCTGTGACAGGAGCTGGTCCCTTTGGCAGGGTGGGACAGCAGAAGTAGAGCATATTTATCTATGATTAGGATCTTTTCTTCCTAGCATCCTACTCTTCAAATCTACTTATCACTGTCCTCCCTTCAGTAGCCTGGTCATTGATGTGACAAGGCAGTGAACCTGAGGTCTGCTCCCTTGCTTTTCTCCCTAAGCTACTGTCCTGGCATTCCAGGGAAGACCTGCCAGGACTATACTGTGGTCTTCTAATAAGAACCTCCCACAGAGTGGAGAGGTTTCCTGAGGACCTGAAATTGTGAAGATATTTTTAAAAAACAAAAATGGTGTCCAGAGCCGGGCGGTGGTGGCGCACGCCTTTAATCCCAGCACTCGGGAGGCAGAGGCAGGCGGATCTCTGTGAGTTCGAGGCCAGCCTGGTCTACAAAGCGAGTCCAGGACAGCCAAGGATACACAGAGAAACCCTGTCTCGAAAAAACCAAAAAAAAAAAAAAAAATGGTGTCCAACTACAGAGCCCAGAAAGCTGGAGCCACGCACGCCATGCCCACCACCTTCATCGGCCACTGCTGATGGAGGTGAGCAGGAAAATCAAAAAGTAGGTATGTGCGGCAGGGCAGTGTTGGCGCACACCTTTAGTCCCAATGTTTGGGAGGCAGAGACAGGCAGATCTCTGTGAGTTCAAGGCCAGCCTGATCTACAAAGTGAGGCTAGGACAGCCAGGGCTCTGTTGCAGAGAAACTCAAAAAAAAAAGAAGGAAGGAAAGAAAGAAAAGCAGGTATGTGGTTCATAGATGTGAGCATCTGGCTGCTTTTTGTAGAAAATGTGCGTGCACACTATAGGTTGTACTCTGTGTAAATAACTTAATGGTATGGACAGAATACTGTGAGAGAGAGAGAGGAGAGAGAGAGAGAGAGAGAGAGAGAGAGAGAGAGAGAGAGTGTGTGTGTGTGTGTGTGTGTGTGTGTGTGTGTGTGTGTGTGTGGACTCAAGATTCTCCTACCTTAATTGTCTCCTGACAGCTGGGATTACAGGGATTATGGTTACATGATACTACACCAGATTTTTTTTTTTTTTCACTTTTGTGTTTTTGAGATGGGGACTCACTATGTAACTCTGGCTGTGCTGGACCTCGCTTTGTAGACCAGGCCAACCTCTAATTTATAGAGATCCACCTGCCTCTTCCTACCAAGTGCTGAGATTAAAGTCATTACATCACTATGCTTGGCGTCTTTTTTTTTTCTTTAAGACAGTATTTTCTAGCCAGGAGGTAGTGGTGCACGCCTTTAGTCTCAGCACTCTGTGGAGGTAAGTGCTGTGGAGGCCAGCTGGTCTACAGAGTGAGTTCCAGGACAGCCAGAGTTGCATAGCAAGACCCCGTCTCAAAAACAAAAACAAACAAGGTAACAGGATTTCCCATGTAACTCAGGCTGCCTCAAACTTGGAGTCCTTCTATACTGGCTTCCTTAGTGTTTAGATCACAGGCGTGTGCTGCCATGCCCAGAAGAAGAAATCCTTGACCACATGCCTTTCTCGTTTCCTTCTTCAGACTGCTCGCTGTTCCTTCAAACATAAAGGAGGAAGGTTTAGCCCAGTGAGAGAGAGAGCAAGACCTTGGGTTCACAGGTGACCCCAAAATAAGAACAACACAGAAAGCTTTTTTTTTTTTTAAGAATAAAATTCTTTAAAATTTTAAAACTGAGAAAAGCATTGTGGCTTGGGGATAGATGGGACAGGAAAGATCCTCTTGGGAGGTGGAGTTAAGTGTATACTCTACAGAAACTAACAAACTGAAGCTTTATATCCTTTTTTTTGGTCAAAACAAAGCACAGTTGGAGCAAAGTCCTGTGTGCTAGATAACTGTCCCATGATTGTCCTGTTTCTGACAGAAAACCCCTTTTCTTCTATGTAGTCTGCTGTTTAGCTTAGCCTGTGAAAATCTAATCATTTAAGTCAGTTGTGACTATAATTTGCATCAAATGCATGTATTTACTGCTGTACCACTCCTTCCCTTTTTCCTTCTCTCCCTTCCTTCCTAAAGTTAGGAAATAATTTCAGTAATACTGAAAGATTTTATTTTTCAAATAGTATAGGCCAGGCATGGTAACACATGCCTTTAGTTCCAGCACTTTCAAGGCATAGGTAGGAGGATCTCTGTGAGTTAAAGTCCAGCCTGTTCTACATAGAAAATTCCAGAACAGCCTGGACTACATAGAGAGACACTGTCTCAAAAAAAAAAAAAATCAATAACATGCAGCCTTGTTAACTGTAAACATTTCACTATTTTAGCTTCAGGTAGTATTGTTTTATAAAACATTTGAGAATTTCATATGTAACTTTGACCCCACAGTCTCTTCCCTCCAACTTCTCCCTGTCCACCCCACTCCCTCTTAATTCTACAGGTCACCCCAGGTTTGTTCCTAGCTGAGTACTGATTCTCTTGACTTAAAAGCTATGTCCCACACAGATAATGTAAATGTTGAAGTCCATACTGAACAAGGACAGGATCCAGGTTCCAAAGTCTCAGTAGAGGTGGAATTTCTTGCTATTCCCTAAACTTGTAACTAATTTTCTCTGGTCCCGTTCTGAAGGAGTCTTAGTTTCAGTGTGGTCAATCAGGGAAATGCTAATCAAAACTACATAGACTTAGCTAAGGTGGCACAGATCTGTGGTCCCAATATTTACAGGTAGAAGCAGGAGGATTAGGAATTCAAGGTCATATTCATCTGAGTTCAAGACCCTGAAGAAAAAAAAAAAAAAAGCTTGTTTTGAAATTCCATTTGAGTTGGGATGTGGTGGCACACGCCTTTAATCCCAGCATTCAGGAGGCAGCAGGCCTATCTCTTGACTTTGAGGCCAGCCTGGTCTACAGAGTGAGTCCAGGACAGCCAGGAATACAGAGATATCCTGTCTCCAAAAAGAAAGAGAGAGAGGGGGAGGGAGGATGGGAGGGAGAGGGAGAGAGAGAGTGTGAGAGAGACAGAAAGAAAGAAAGAGAGAGAGAGAGAAGGAAGGAAGGAAGGAAGGAAGGAAGGAAAGAAAGAAAGAAAGAAAGAAAGAAAGAAAGAAAGAAAGAAAGAAAGAAAGAAAGAAAGAAAGAAAGAAAGAAAAAGTTCCATTGGATCCAGTCAGAACAGCTGTCTTTAAGAAGTCAGACTATGTGGGTTGCAAAGTGGTCCCCCAACCCACATTTTAAAATCCAGGTGTGCGGGGGCTGGAGAGATGGCTCAGCGGTTAAGAGCACTGGCTGCTCTTCCAGAGGTCATGAGTTCAATTCCCAGCAACCACATGGCGGCTCACAACCATCCATAATGAAATCTGGTGCCCTCTTCTGGCCTGCAGATATACCTGCAGACAGAACACTGTATAAATAATAAATAAATCTTTAAAAAAATAATAAAATAAAATAAGGTCCAGGTGTGCATTTGCAATCCTAGGACTAGGAAGGCAAACGGGCAGATCCTTGGGGCTCACAGGCCAGCCTGCTCTACCTGACAGATGACAAAGGACAGCATGATGGTAATTTTGTGGGAAAAACAAACATCATTCTGTTGGTCTCAGTGGTTTTCAAAATGGTTTTGGCTCCTGATTCACCTCATGACTGAACCCAGTCTCCACAGAGAGTAAACTCAGTAGTAGTAACAGTAGCAGGAATATAACATATTTTAAAAAATCAAAGTCTCAAGTGGCTTCCATGTGTCCTTCATGGGCATGTGTACCTTCCTTCTGGTAATTGATCTGTTCAGCAGACAAGCGCTGAGAGTGTAAAGTGCTCTTCAATTAAATACCAGCTGGCATTTAATAGCAAATAAAATAAATAACAAATAGCATGTAATAAATAAAAAATAATAAGTAACAAATATCCTTGATATGCCTAGCTCTCAGCACAGCACTAGTTAGGTAGACTGCCTACCATACATGCTTAGACACCAGCTCACTCCTTCCTGAAACAGGCTCCACAAAACTATCCCTCCTCCCTGACAGGGACCACTGAGGCAGGGCATGATGGGTTGGGGTTGTGCAGACAGAACCAGGTATTCCAGCCAAGGTTCAACCAGTTGGCAGTGAGTCACCCACACCAGCTTTCCACATAGTAGGAGTCTCCAAACACTGTTGTTGAGTCCCTCCCTTCATCCTCACATATCACAGACTGGGTTCAAGGGTCAGGCATGAGGCAGTCACTGTGAGGAAGCAGGGCATTATAAATAACCCCAAAACCCTCTCCTGACAGCAACTGCCTGCTGATTTTGTGGCCTAACAGCTCAAGCCCAGAAAGGGCATGAATATGACATTGTGCAATGACTAATTACTCAGAGTTCCATGCGTGAGCAATCTGTGGCTGGTGCTCCAGCGATCAGATGCCTTTGCTGTGTGATAATCTGACAGCACTGGGCCATTCATCAGTCCTCCAAGAACAATGCCCCTACTTCAAGTACCTCTCACCAAGACAGGGAAGACAGCAACTGCTGGAGATGAGCACTTGGCAGAGAATGTCTCAGCAAACCCTGTGTAGGATAGATACCAAGTCATTGGATTAACTGTTTTCTATAGAGTGGTGGAGTCACAGAGAAGAGAGACTGCTGACCACAGAAGGCAAGGCCAGTCTTTAGAGCCCAGTGAGTTACTAACGGACGCCTTCATTTTAGGCACCATTTATTACCAGATATGTAAAGTTATTTATATACAAAGACTTCATTAACCGTGCAGGGAGAATAGGGCCTTTCTTCTTCCATTTTTAGCTTGCACTCAGGATTCCTTTTCTCTTTTCTTAATTATAGAATGAGTTAATCTACCACAGACATTTTTGGGCAAATAGGAATCTTAGCCCATTTTCAGTCTCCATAAGCCATTTTTCTCCATGGTGTCCCAGACTGCAGAGCAGTGAGGGCTGGAGGGTCAGTGGCTGCTGAGCACAGCCCAAGCCCGCACCACCCCAGAACCTGAGGAGGCCTCAGCAACCCATGGCCCATCCTCTCCAGGGCTGACCATGGCCCTCAAGGCCCTGCAGTCTGGCCAACCCTCATCAGATGAGAGATGTAAGTCCCAGCAGGGCATGGCTATTGGACCCACCCAACTGCAACAAGTATGCCAGAGCTACTTCTGAGGGCATGCTGACTCTTGACAGCTTTCATAACATAATCAATTGTAAGTAAAGTACGAAACACTCTGATTTTATTATCAGGAAACAAGCAAAACACCTTTCCCTGAATGTCCACACCCACCACAGACTGGGTTACAGGTAGAAACTGAAAACAGAGAAAGCGTTTTTCAGAGATGACTGAGCATGGTTCAAGGGATGGGGCTGAAGCCCGGCCCTCAGGTAGAAGGAGGCCCACAGAGGGGTCATGCAGGTTGTCTGCTGTGAACATTACTGGGGATGTCCGAATTTTATATGAGATATTTTGGGTGCAAGTGTCACTTCAGAGCACCCCATCAGAATGTTCCGCCTCAGAAGTGGTGTGGCAGGAAAGAGGCCATCACTCACTGATGAGACTGAGAGAGAACGCTGACACACAGGCAAGCCCAGAGGGAGCCAGCAAATGACCTGTCCGTCCAGGAGCCATTTGTTACCAGTCAGAGGGCACCCTGAACACCACAGCCCTGTACATGTGGGAAATCTGAGACCCAAGCACACTGCATCCAGCAGGAGCTTCTTTTGGCTGTGACTCAACCTTACATAAAATCCCAGTGATCCGGTCATTATTTCTGTTCTCTTACAACTCAAGGCAGGGTACCAACAAGTGCAGAACCTGGAGCTTCTTGCTTTGTATTAGTTGGAGTTTAATCAATGTCATGAATATATAGAGAGACCAGTGTCACCTTTAATATCACCCACAGCCTCTTTGGGCAATAAAACACTGGCCTGAGCACAATTGAGCATCACCTTACTTTGATTTCACACTTGACCTCCCATTGATCCTTCTCCATTCTTACCCTTCTAAACGAAAGAAAGCTTTAGCCCCATAAACCTCACTCCAGAGAGAAATACATAATTCAAGAGGAATACTGATGTCAAGGAGGAGGCACGCCAATTTGTGTCAGCATTCGCTGTAAATTAAAGAGGAGTACAAGGAAAGTTTAATGTAATGTAGAATCGAAATTAAAATAGAGCCAATATTTAGGCATTCCTCCACCTCCCTTTTTCCTGCTGTGACACAAAGGTTTGACTTTCTATCTAATACTAATGTCTTATGTTCGGGTTTTGTTTTTTTCTTTTTTCTCCTACTGGGATTTTTTCCCCCTCTGGGTGAAATATTACATGTTTGTCTCTGGTTCTAAAATTTGACCTTTTCACCTGTTCCATTCTGATCATAATAGCAAAAATCAGACTTTTCCCTCCATCTTCCAATCTACACCCTTCACGTTAGCAGCATAGAAAGGACCCCTGCCTGCTCAGTGTCACTCAGTAGCTCTTAATTCTTCCCTGACACCGATCTACCGTGTCACCTCCATACTTTTTTTTTCCCTGAAGCTGGAAAAAAAAATTAAAGGTTGCTAATGAACATCTCACAGCGTGAAGCTGGGCAAGGAGTTCTCGTTCTCCCAACTCTTCAGCACATTCCAGGAGAGCCCTCCCTTTTCTGAAAGTCCAGTGAGGAAGCTTCACAATTTCCCTCAAACCAGCCAGGTGCAGCAGCAATCCGGCATTCAGGAAGTAGAGGCAAGAGGCTCACAGCGAGTTCAAGGCCAGCCTGTTTTATGTACTGTGTTCCAGGGTACATAGGAAGACTGTCTCAAAAAAAGTAAAAACAAAAAGAGGCCTGTCTGGAGCTCTTATTCGATTTCCTCCCATTGTTTGTGACCACATGGTGGAATTCTGCAGTTTGATCCCAGACCTAAGTGACTAACTAGCCTTGATTTTTTTTTTTTTTTTTTTTTTTTTGGTTTTTCGAGACAGGGTTTCTCTGTTTAACAGCTCTGGCTGTCCTGGACTCGCTTTGTAGACCAGGCTGGCCTCGAACTCGCAAAGATCCGCCTGCCTCTGCCTCCCAAGTGCTGGGATTAAAGGTGTGCGCCACCACCGCCCGGCTTAGCCTTGGTTTTTAAATGATTCACTCTTTCCAGAGGTAAATTCTTTGGGAGAGTGTTTCTTAGCCCACAGCATCAGTACCACCTAGGAACTCATTAGGAATGCAAATCCCAAACCCCACCTTAGGTTTAATGGATCAGTAAATCCCAGGGTGGGACACCACCGCAGTCCCCATTTTAACAGGCCATCCAGGCTATTCCAGATTGAAAACCCTGAGTTTAGAAGATCTGCATTTGCTTCCACTGAAGATATCCATTCTTAAGGTATTCCAAAAACAGTTTCAAAATATTTATGAGCAAGGGCCAAAGCCTTTCCTGGTACTGAGCCTCATCCAAAGACATCCTAGATGCCACCTCGCCAGGGACCTGGAGCTCCATTGTGTGCTTTCTCATCTGGAAAATGAAGGCCTGCAGCCTGTTTCAGGATTGTAAAGCATTCAGTTTGAATCAAACCTGTAAACAGACAGGAAAGTGAGAGCCTGCCACTCTGCAGGATTCTGGGGCCATGAGTGAGCACTGTGTCTGGGACAGGAGCGGAAGGGCCTGTGTTTATCATTTCTCTGACCCAATTCACTTTTTTTGTCCTGTCAGTAGCCTGCTGGATGTGTTTCAGGTTCTGCCGTTTAACCTCACCAAGTTGATCTGGCGTTAAAAACCATTTCCTGATCAGCAGCTCACCAGAATCTGAGGAACTATACCCATGTTCAGACATGCTGTTCTGTGCTGGTCGGCGAGGGTGGACAGTGTCAGATGGGCACCAGAGCTCTCCTGCCCAGTGCTGTCCACACAGAAACCTGTGCGCTAGGTCTTGGCCTCTAAGAAGGGAGCTTAACATTTATCTTGACGCCACGCCTTAAGCAGCACAGAAACTCAGAAAATCCCTCAAGCCATCCAAATCTACAGAAAGCCGAACCCGTCAATGTCCAAGAACATTAATGGTTTTTCGATTGGAGAGTAGCGGTCACAGACAGTTTCACCATAGCAATTCTCAAACAGCAAACTCCTGGCACATTTCTAGTTTAATCTGGAAACCTCGAGACTTCTGGTGAAAATCTCTGAGGAAGAAGGAAACTAAACCTTCTCTTCTATGTTTGTCAATGAAGTTTTTGTAACTTATTCCCACTGGATCAACATAAGCCTCACTTTCATATGAAGTGAACCAAAGGAATATGGTTAAAATTTTGTCTAACCTCGAAATAATAAATCATTAGTTAATTATAGAATTAAAATATGAAATTATCTTACCTGGAAATGTGTATATATTTAGCCAGTCTATAGAGACAGAAAGTAGATGAGGACTGATGGCGGTGAGTGAATGAGTTTCACTTAGGGGGAAAGAAATTCTAAAATTAGTGATGGTTGCTCAGCCCATCACTACACTAAAAAACAGCGAGTTGTGCTCTTTAAACAAGTGAATAGTGCGGTGTATGAATTAGATCCCTGACCCGGGATCTGGGGAGAGATTGTATATTTGTTGTTGGTTTTTTGTGGGGGGAAGCTGTAGCTCAGTGGTAGAGGCCCTGGGTTACATCCTTACCTCACACACTCACATACACATACACACAAAATCAAATGACTAGCAGATTATATAAACCAAGGAATAAGTTTCAATCTTGATTAATTTGAAGTACTGATCATTTGGACTATACATGGCCATGAACTAGTTTAATCTTTTGCTCATAGAGTATTTTTAAGTGGATTATCTCAACCTAATCATTGGCCCTTATCATAAAGTGGCAAGGACACGGACATCTATGATATAATAATTTGTCATGTCCCCTACAGATTATTTAGAGTGGAGATCAGCTACACATATACCTAAAGAAATCTGGGTTCTGGCTGGCTGTCATGATATTCATAAACTAATCTGGTTTGGGAAGGTGAGGAGTTTGAGGTTGGGGAAGGATATGATCTCATCCTCCTGAGGTAAACAAGAGCTGATAAGAGGAGAGGGACAGATACCAACGGGAGCCCTGAACTGTGCTCTTGCATAAGAAGCCTAGCTCAGGGTCAGTCCACCAGAGAGCTCACTCTGTCCCCTCTGCCCAGGAGGGAACTTTTGTACTGTTCTGCCTAAGAACTATCATCACCAGACATTCTAGTCCCCATCTGCTTCCTAAATTCCTTACTCTGGGGCTTTGAGACTTCCCCTGGCTCGAACTTCTGGCTCAATGGAAAGAAAGCGGGGACCACTAACAGTTGCCCACCATGCCTTGCCTTTAGAGTTACTCATATACCAAAGACCCTGGTGACACCACTTGCCCTTCAGGACAAGAGACCTCTGCATTTCTCAAATTTATTTTCATCATCACCTTCCCTCAAAGAACCTTGTAAAACTTTTTCCCTACTCACCCTCCTTTGCCCCCCATGAAATATTGAAACGGCAAACATACGTGCACATTTATATACTCTGACCTTTTAAAGACACACCAACCATTGTAAGAGCTGTAACTTCTCCCACACTCTTGAGTTCTGGCCCTGTATGAAAGAAAAGCCCTCAGCAGAGCTTTCCTACGTGGTGAGGTCAGTCACTTGAAGGAGGAGACCCACAGCCTGATGGTGCCTGCTCACCAGGATGAGCCCTCACCTCAGTTTCCAGCGCTGCTGGAAGACTCCCCCTGAGCTTGCCCAGCCACCTGCTGCCCTGTGGGCTCTGCCACCTCTTCCTGGCAGTGGCAGCAACTGCACAGCCATGGACAGCAGTAGTGACATCAAGCTACAATGCAGCAGAGGTCAGGGTGGCCCTGCCACAGGAAGCCCCCTTTCCATGCTGACCTCCAGCCCCACCTCTCCTAGGCTGACTCTTCCTCGAGCCTCATTGGTTAGCCTCTGCTCTTTGTCTCTGTGTGAAAGCCTGACACTTGCCCACCCGACTTCCCCGATTCTGCACTGACTACAGGGACTTTCTACTTTTTTTGGGTTTTTTTCTGTTTGGTTGGTTGGTTTTCCGAGACAGGGTTTCTCTGTGTAACAAGCCCTGGCTGTCCTGGACTCACCTTGTAGACCAGGCTGGCCTTGAACTCACAGAGATCCATCTGCCTCTGCCTCCCGAGTGCTGGGATTAAAGACGTGCGCCACCACCCCTGGCTTGACTTTCTACTTTTTACTCTCCCTTACTTTGTTACTTTTACCTCATAAACTCACTAAAGGGTTCATACCTCACCTGCCCCACAGGGAAGTGAAGCTCAAAGACCCCAGAGATTCTGATGGCCCCTGTTGGAGCTCTTTAGATCCTGGCCCATGTAATCAAGGGTTCTGGGATACTGGCTTCTGCCTCTTCCCAGCTACCCTTATTCTTCTCCTCTGAGTTGAGAACAGAAAACCAACCTTCTTTCTCCTAATGCTCTATAGATGGTGACCTTTTTTTCCCTAGAACCTTGTCTGACCCAGTGACCTCGATCATGAGTTTCCACTACAAAACCTTGAGCAAAAGATGGCCTCTGGTGTCTGCCACCTCATCTGCCCCCCTTGGCTGAACTCCCCCTCTGTGTTGTGCTCTGCTGGACCCTCTGAGCTAGCATGTATTACAGCCCCATTATACAGATGCGGAAAAGCTGAAGGACTTGCCAGAGGTCACACAACTATACGATAGTGAAATGGGGGTTTCAGATCTGGCTGGCCCCATGCCACCTGTGCGTGGTTCCATTTGAGAAAACATTGCCCCAGTTGTGAGTTTTAATTCAAATGACAGAGCCACTTCAATACAAGTGAGAAGGCAATCTGTTTACCATTCCTAAAAGAAGACAAAGCTAACCGGGCGGGCGTGGTGGCGCATTCCATTAATCCCAGCACTCAGGAGGCAAAGGCAGGCGGATCTCTGTGAGTTCAAGGTCAGCCTGGTCTACAGAGTGAGTTGCAAGATAGCCAGGGATGTTACTCCAAGAAACCCTATTTCAGGGAAAAAGAAAAAAAATGACAGAGCTAACAAAAAGGGGTTGAAGAAGCAAGATTAAAAGCTTCTTCTGTATGGTGTCCCAGAGGTTTGTGACTCCTAGGCCAAATCAGGTTCCCCTGCTCAGCTCCTGGCCATGGGAAGGAGGCAGAGAGAAGTCTGTGATTAGATGTCAGTGCTAGAAGACGGTAGGCCTGGCTGCCAGGCAAGCTTAAGACTAGTCGCTCAGCAATCGGGGCAGCTTCCTAAAATGACCCCTGGAAGACAGTTCCATTCCAAACCAAGTGCAGACAGCAGGGCTCTAGAGCAAATCTGGGCCCCCAAACTGTGTGAAAGATAGTAGGCACCCTGGCACTTTACATTTGCTCTGTCCTGAGCCCCTGAAATGGTGCATTATCACATTTCAGCCATTTGCTCCTCTCTGCCTCTAAAACCACAAACAGACTGAGGAATCCAGCCTGCAGTGTGGGCTCTCAATAAGTCTACGGAGGGAGAGGTTCCGAAAAGAAAAGAAAGTGGTATCTACTTGTCAGCTGGAATGTGTGAAGACATTGAGGAGGAATGCGGGGGCTCTGCTGGGGTGGCCTGAGTCATGCCGTGTGGGTCCAGATTCCTAACAGATGAAGCCTCTGACATCACTCTCGCAAGATCACCAGGCTCTGTCGTGACGCCCCTCAAGTTTTTACCTTGGGGATTTTCAGCACTTGGGATTCTTTTCCCAACCACATTTAATACCCATCATTCTTTCCAACTCACCCATTTTTCTGTCATCTGGAATTTGACAAACCAGGACTCTTAGAAGTCTGCTTCATTGCTGCTGCTGCTCCCTCCCCCAAGACCGGGTGTTCTCGGAACAGCACATGCTTGAGCCTGACCACTCAAGCCCACCTTCCTGACAATGCTGGCTTCTGTCAGTCATTTCAGCAGAGGCTAGGCACAGCACTAGGCCTTGAGACTAAAGTGTCTTCATGTCCTCAGAAAGGAGGCATAGAGGGCATGCGGATAGCTGGTCTAGGTTAGTGGGATGAGAGAATGCTTTGAACATCCAACCAGTTGTGCCCTCCCTACACCACCAGCACCCCCCACCCACACACAGCATTTGTGCTAGCACACTTATCTGTGCAATGACTGATAACCTTGAGCAACCTAGGGAGGAAGGGCTTATTTGGCTCACAGGTTACAGCACATCATGGAGGGATGTCCAGGCAGGAGCTCAGAGCAGGAACCTAGAGGCAGGAACTGAAGCAGAAACAATGGAAGGGTGTTGCTTACTGGTTCTCTTCCCATGGCTTGAGCAGGGGTGGCACTGCCCAGAATGGGCTTAGACCCTCCCCCACTTCAATCATGAAAAAAAAGACCTGCCCCACACACTTGCCTACAGGCCAGTCTGATGGAGCTAATTCCTCAGTTGAGACTCCCTTTTCCCAGATGACTCTAGTTTGTCGACTTGACAAAAACTAACCGGAAGCCTCAGTATGGACTGCTGGCTATTGCTGCTGTCCTTCACACCCTGACACTAGAGCTGGCTCCACACATACTGTAGGTCAGAATATCTCAGAACACAGGAACGAACATGGCAGCCCTTGGGAAAGTGGGGAATCGGGAATGCCACATGCAACCCCGGGTGAGCAGCTGGTCTCCAGGAGGGAAGTGTTCTGAGAAGGCAACAAGTCCTAGCCACGTGGGTAACGGTCGGGAGGAGGGTGAATCATTCCGTCACCCATTTTGGCATAAAAATAATTTTCAATAAAAGGTTAAAACCATCAAGTTCTATCAATGAAAGCTATTCCATTATACCAAGAATGATTGATTGGAAAGTACTTTACTTACAGGAAAATCACAGTGATAGAATACAGCTTCCACTTTTAAAGCACTTTCCATTAAAAAAAATCATACCAATGTATAAAAATAGTTAGACTAAAGATGTGAATCAACAGCCAAGTAATTTATTGGCACTTGAAAGCCTTGTGGTATAAATAGACCCAACAATGGGAATATCAAGTAACTCTGAGCCGTGGCAACCTGACCTCACTAACACAGAAGAAAGTCACATGTGGTTTACTTGGGGCCAGAAGCCACCTTGGAAGAGATCCTGAGGAGAGAACACGATGAGCTGGAATCATTAGGTCAGGTCAACATCAAGCCCTAGGCAGGGCAGGCAAAGAGACACACGGAGCACCGATGTAGACCCCACCCCAAAGAGTTTGCGAGTTGTCCTGAGTGCAGGTCTCTATATTAAAATACACAGCATCATGTGCTCAGGATCCCAAGGGAAGGACAGAGTTCCCCAAACACTAAAGAAGAAAGAGATTTGTTTCAACTCTGTGATATTCCCTTCTATCCTTCCTGCCTGGCCACAGACTTGTCCCTGATGGCAGAACAAGCAAATTTACTGGGGCTCTCTGATGCTCACTAGTGATGCCTTACTGTTCCTGAGATTCACTCCCTTCCTTCTTTGCTTTGTCTCGTAGAGTTGGGGAAGGTCACTGTAAAAGTGAAATGAAATTGGAAGTATGTGCTGTATGTAAAGAATCCAGGAGGCTGCAGAGCAGAGTGGTCCACACCTGGGCCACCATTCTACTCCATAAGAAGGAGAATCAGTTCTCTACCCTTTAGGTGTCTCCATCCTTGGATGTAACATGGCTTTCAAAGGCTGGGACTCTGTGGCTAACTGCCACCTGCTTTGGAATACCCCTGCATCTCACTTCTAGTGAGGTCAAGTCCAGAGCTTCTGGAAGTTGATTGATCAGCAATTGAGCACACACTCTGTGTGGTGTGCGTGCATGCGTGTGTGCGTGTGTGCGTGTGTGTGTGTGTGTATGTGTGTGTGTGTGTAAACATTTGTAGAGGTCAATCCTTGGGGACCATGTTTATGTGGAGATGTATATGTGACATATGTGCACAGGTGTTGTGAAAACACATGCCCATGCATGCACATGCATAGACGAGAGGACGACATTAAGTGTCTTCCTCTATTGCCTCTCTCTCTCTCTCTCTCTTCCCTCCTCCCCGCTCTCTCTCTCTGGTGACAGGCCCTGTCACTGAACTGGAAGCATACTGTTTGGGCTAGGCAGCCTGGCTACCCAGCAGGCTCCCAAGTCCTACCTGTTTCTGCCCAACATGCACCTCCGCCCAACTTTTACATGGATTTCAACCCAGGTCCTTCGGCTTTCACAACAAGCTCTCTCACCTACTCAGTTATCTCCCTAGCCCCGACCTTGATTTTTGAGATAGGCTTTGTTACCAGCCTGAGGCAGGCTGGCCAGCAAGCCAAGTCTGGCTGTCTCCTTCTCTCTAGCACTAGAACTGCAAATGCACACCACCAGCCCAGCCTGGGTGTGGGTTTTGGAATCAATAGGTACTTGTGTTTCCCAGGCAAGCAATTTGGCAACAGCCATCTCCCCAGCCCAACTGTGTGACTTCTTTTATGGTATTTTATAAGTGAAGACCCACCAGGGACAGTGGAGATGAGTCTGACCCCTCAAGTATATATCCTGGGACTGGGGACTGCCTCCAGATCAGCCTCCTTGGCTAAAAACAAAAGCAGTCATGTCCTGCCGTGGTCTCAACACCAGAGCCCTGCGGCTAACACCGTGAGCCTCAGCTTTCCTGCAGTCACTATCACAACCATTAAGTGTTCCTCCCAGTCCCCTCAACATTTGAGTGCCTGGCCTGGGTTGCAAAAGCCAGTCACAGTGATCTTGAGTATCCACAAATGCAGGCAGGAGTTTCTCTGGATTCATCTCACACCAACTCATAGTGGATATCCACAAAATGTTTTAAAAAGAGAGAAGTCACCCAGAGGCAAAAACTGTCACCATTGCAAATTCTTACCAAGGGCGACTGATTTGACGTTTAAAATTCTTTAAGTATTTAATTTTTATTTTATAAAGAAAACTTGGAATGGCAGCTCTGCCACACACTCTTCATGTCACCTGTCATCAGCATGTTGTCACTTCTGTCTCATTGCTCTCGTGTGTGTGCACACTGCTTGCATGTGCACACTGCTTGCATGTGTATAGGCAGAGGCAGGAAGTGCTCTGTTCTGCTGCTGTCCCCCTGGAGACAGGGTCTCACTAAACTGGAGCCACCAGGCCACAGTTATCCTCCTGACTCTGCCCCTTCACCCCAACAATGCTGTCACAGGCAGCACACACTCACACCTAGCTTTTATCTCTTTCTGGAACTTTGGACTCAAGTCCTCTTGTTTGAACAACAAATGCTCTTAGATGTTATCTAGCTCTTAGCTAGAAATAACACAAACATGTTTGTGTTTAGATGAACAATTTGAGAATAAGTTGCTGTCACTGTCACTTACTGTATAGTTGAGGGTGATCTTGAACTTCTGATCCTCCTGCCTCCCCTCCTATGTGCTGGGATTATAGGTGTGCACCAACACATCCAGTTGAGGCAGCTGAGATCAAGCCCAGGGTTTCATGGATGCTAGGCAAGCACTGGACCAACTGAACAACATTCCCGGTTTCTTACTGTATTTTGCTATTATACAGAAATACAATTCATTTTTATACTGACAAGGTATCCTTTTAAGCTTGCTATTTCTTTTTTTTTTTTTTTTTTTTTTGGTTTTTCGAGACAGGGTTTCTCTGTGTATCCTTGGCTGTCCTGGACTCACTTTGTAGACCAGGCTGGCCTCGAACTCACAAAGATCCGCCTGCCTCTGCCTCCCAAGTGCTGGGATTAAAGACGTGCGCCACCACCGCCCGGCTAAGCTTGCTATTTCTAATAGGAATTTTTTCTTAGAATTTCTACATAAATCATTACACCATCTTCACGAAAAATTCTTTCCAATCTGCATACCTATTCTTTTTCTTGCCTTTGCACACTGGCTATGCAATCCAGAACAATATTGACAAAGCAGTATCAGACCACCCAGAATGAGGGGTAGAGTTGCTCTTCCTCAGGTGTGGGACCTGCAGGAGACCTGTTCATAAATACCCCTCAGATGATCAAGCCATACCTTGCATTGTGATCCTGATAGAAAGTTTTAAAAATATTTATATTGATTTTTAAAAATAAGTGTCTTAGTAGGGCATGGTAGCATACGCCTTTAACCCCAGCACTCGGGAGGCAGAGGCAGACGGATCTCTGTGAGTCTGAGGCCAGCCTGGTCTACAAAGAGTTCCAGGACAGCCACGGTTGTTACCTGTCTCAGGAAAAAAAAAAAAAGTGTCTTGCTAGTCTTGCATTCATTCCTTGAACAATTTCTACTTGGTCATGGTACATGTGTGCGTGTTTCTACGTTTTTATTCCACTTGCTTAAAAAGTAATACTTTTGTATCCTAATTTGTGTGTTTAATGTTTTGTTTTCCTTGTAATGTCCACCTTAGGAATCGTGGCCTTGCTGACCTTGTAAAGCAAAAGAGAAATCTCCTCTTGGCTTTCCTATATGCTCTGTGTTACGGGAGCTTTATCGCTTATTTAAATTTTCCAAGAATTCTGTAGTGAGGATATCTGGTGTTCTTGGTGGAAAACCCCAATTTTAGATACAGGGAGAGTCAACCTTTGCAGTCTCTGGAGGCACAGTTCATGGCATGGGGAAGGAAGGGGAATTAAGGTGATAAAACCCTCGTTGCCTAAATAGTGCTTCCAGCACACAGGTTCACCAGTGTTCCCTTAGCTGTGGCAATAGTAAAAAAAAAAAAGCAATGCAAGTAGTGTCAATAGAATGTTTATAGTAACCAGTACAATATTTCTTTCTATTCTTTTTTGAGGCTTATTTATACATCTTCATGAAGTGTATTATTGAAACTCAATACATGCATAGAGTGTGATAATCAAATTGAGATAGTAAACATCTCCATCTCTTCAATCATTGTGGCACGCTGGAATTTTCATATTTCCTAGTCATTTTAAATATATCAGATTGTAGGGGGAGGGGCTTCCTTTCTTGTTGTTTTGGGGGTTTTTTTGTTTGTTTGTTTTGGATTTTTTGGTTTGGTTTGGTTGGTTTTTCTTTTTTCTTTTCGAGACAGGGTTTCTCTGTGTATCTCTGGCTGTCCTGAACTCACTTTGTAGACCAGGCTGGCCTTGAACTCACAGAGATCTGCCTGCCTCTGCCTCCCGGGTGCTGGGATTAAAGGTGTGCCCAGCAACCACTACCCAGCTGTAGCTTTGTTTTTGAGATACCGTCTCACTATTTGGGCCTAGCTAGAATGGAACTCTTTGTAGACTTGCAGTGGTCCTCTTACCTCTGCTCTGGGGGGCTGGGATCACAGGTGGGAGCTAACATGCCCAGCTTTCATGTTTCACAGTGTGTCCTTCAGCTCACAGTTGTTCTGCTCTCTGACCCTCTCATGTCTGAAGATCCCTAAGAATGACTTTCTCTCCATTGCATCCTTTAGAAAAAATGAACCTAGCAAAACTACCTAGGAGCTCAGAAAAAGAGGGAAAGGGAAGGGGAGGAGAGGACAAGGGATGGGAGAGGATCCATGTCTGCCTCACTGTGAGCCTTGGCAAGTTTCATACTGCCCAAGTGAGCTCACTTCCCCCATCCCACTTCCTCAATCAATGTCTTTGTTCTGTGAGGCCTGACTTGAAATCCATATTATTCTATAAAATATCTAAGGAGACTTTCTTCAAACCCTTTCTTTAAATCCACACACTAATTAAGCTTGGCATGGTAGTGCATGTCTGTCTGTAAGCTGAGCGAAGACTCGGGAGGCCAAGACAGGAGGACCATAAGTCTAGGCCAGGCTGGACTACATAGCAAGATCCAGACCAGCTGTGGGCTACATAGTAAGACTGTCACTCACCCCAAACCATCTACAAATTATGCCATACTATCTAATACTTAGTCCACATGGTTTCTGCACACACTACTTTTTAGACAGGTCTCACCATGTAGTCCTGGCTGGCCTTGAAGTCACCATGTAGACCAGTCTAGCCTTGAGATTGTAGTTTCTGCCTCTGTCTACTAATTAAATCCTGGGATTAAAGTCCTTCACCACCATGCCTGGCTTTGTCTCTTTTCTTAGAGGCCATCACTGTGCCCAACACATAGCACATTGGATGTTTCAGCTTCAACAGAAACTGTACACCAGGGCTATGGTTACAACAGCCACAAGCGTCATCAAGAATTGTGCAAACTCGGCCTATGGAATCAGTATTGTTTGTGAGGGACAACACTGGAAAATGCCCCAGAAAGCAGCTGACACTAGAATTTCCAGAGATCTTCCAATCACACTTGAACTTGTTTTAAACATTAGTTACATGAACACATGACTAGGCATCACTCTGGAGGCCCTATGACAGACTTTGGTACGGTATTAGTTTGGTTGCTCTGTGATGTTCTCCAACACAGACCTGGGAAATGGAAGCAAAGCTGCTTCTTCTGTATTTGGTTTGAGACTAGCATCGGAAGGCTCTCAGCACTTTGCATGTATTTTTAATGGAGACATGGCTAATTTTAGGGTTAGGGGGAGAATATACAAAATGAGCCTGGGGCATCTTGTTCCAGAAAGCAAGCAAACAAAAACAAAATGGAGATAGTGTAAGAGATACATACAGGAGGCAGCTGGAAAGAACCCAGTTGCCAATGCTGGGATGAATGGGCAACAGAATAAACAATATTAAATGATTAAATAAACAAGGGGGGGGGATTTTGAATGCAAAACTCCAGTTTATGTCGATACAAAATATATGCTCAAGGATATAAAGTGTAAGTTCAGAATGGAACTCTACCCACTTAAGAACAGTGTGTCTGGCTAGGGATGTAGCTCAGTTGGTACAGTGCCTGCCTATTATGTATGAAGCCTTAGGTTCAGTCCATGGCACCACCACATAAACCTGGTATGGTGATATATGCCTGAAATCCTAGCACACAGGAGGTAGAGAACAGAGGATCAGGAGTTCATTGTCATTCTTGACTCAAGAGCCTCTGACACCAGACTGAGCTCTGGATACCCTGCTTGGTGGGAAGGGGTAACAGGACTGGATCCTTAATGATTGGCTTATAGAGTATGATGTGAAAAGAGGACAATGGCTTCAGAGAAGCCACTCTGCCACATGGTCAAGGATACTATCACAACACACATCCTTGCTTTGATATAACAACTTAGAAACAAATCCTGTGTAGCCAGGCATGGAGCTACACACCTGAAATCCCACACTGGAGAACCAAGGGTAGCCTGGGTTACATAGTGAGAACCTAGTCTGCAAAGTGGCTGGCCTCTGAGCTGTCAAAAAACACTTCATAACCTACATGCGTGGAAACATGATGACTGTAAAATGACATCCTACATGGGATGCTGGAACAGAGAAAGGACACTGAGCTTAATAAACTAGTAAGACCCAAATAAAGTATGATGTTCTATTAATACTGTGCCATTAGTTCGTCAGTTATGGTACATGTGCCACATCTGGGTGTTAACAAAGGTAGGCTAGAGTGTCTTTTCTCCTTGTCTGGAACTCTGAGGTTGTTCTAAAATTAAAAGGATTGGTTTGGTTCAGGTGCTTGAATCTAGAACCTCCCAAGCACCAGGCAGGTTCTCTACCACTGAGCCCAAGATTGTCTTCATAACTGTGCTTCTGTTGCAGGGTGCTGGTGACAGTTTTGTGGGAGCGCTGGCCTTCTACCTGGCTTATTACCCGAATTTGTCCATGGAAGAAATGCTCAAGAGATCCAATTTCATCGCTGCAGCCAGTGTCCAGGCCACAGGAACACAGTCCTCTTATCCATACAAAAAGGACCTCCCTCTGGCTCTATTTTGACTGCTAAAATGCATCTGGGTGTGGCCACTCTTGGCTCAAATTACTAGAAAATCTCCTTCCTCTATAAATATTATGTTCATTTATGGAGTTATCAAGCCTTCTTTGACTTAGTAATGCTTTGCTATTTCATAGTCAAAACAGCAATGGTCCCCTGTGGCCAGGGGAGACACTACATTTTCTCAGGTAATTTAAAAGAAGTAGGATATGGACTAGCAATTCTAAAAATGCTCATCTTTTACTTGAAGTCAGAAATCCGAGAAAAAATAGAGGAAGCTGGGTAATTTTGAAAAATGGGAAGTAGCCTGAGTACGGGTAAGGCGAGGCAGCAGTCACGTGAACACAAGGGCTATCACAGTTAGCTGTGCAGTGTCACCACGTCCCCAGAGCAGCTGTATGGAGTACACTACAGCTCCTCTCCTTGTAAAACAAAGGTACAACCAGGTCATGCGCTGTCCTAAGACCCTGTGACCAGTCTGGACTGCACAGCAAGGTCCAAGCCAGCCTACCCTACCCAAAGAGACCTTGTCTCAAACTCAATCTATAAACCACTGTACCTGTGGCTCTGGTGAGCTGTTTAAAATATGGACCAACAGCACTGTTCCTAACGACACTCGTACAAACCAAAGCAGATGTTTTTGCTTTTCCTTCTTCCAACTGCCTGATATCCTGTTGTCACAGGGCAATTTCTTCAGCACTGCCTGGGGCCCCAGTCCTGTGGAGGTACGAGGAGAAGCCTAGGAACTCCGGCTCAAGTCTCACCATGGAAATGGCTTTTCTTATGTGAGACAACAGTTATTTCTTGGTTAGGTAGTTGGTTTTTTTTTTGTTTTTTATTTTGTTTTTTTTTTTTGGTTTTTCGAGACAGGGTTTCTCTGTGTATCCTTGGCTGTCCTGGACTCACTTTGTAGACCAGGCTGGCCTCGAACTCACAAAGATCCGCCTGCCTCTGCCTCCCAAGTGCTGGGATTAAAGGCGTGCGCCACCACCGCCCGGCAGGAAGTTGTTTTTTTAAGTTTCAAATAGAAAGGGAAATATCACTAAGAGACAAGAGTGCAGACTATTTCAATATTTTTTATTAAGGCCTATGAAACATCCAGAGAGAGAAATATCTGGTCTCCGTGAAGAACGTTCTTTCTCTGCACTGCTCCTCCACGTCAGCCTTCCCCTCACGGAGGCATGCTGTACTTCCTTCGTCCTCAGTGCACACTGCAGGTTCTGAGCCGTGCCTCTACCTGTCTTCTCATTTATGAGTCAAATTCATTTTCAATCCACTGCTCAGAGGGAGCGTATTTTTTTCTGTTCCACAAAGAGAACTTTTTTGTTCACTGTGAGGCAAGAGGAGAAAACTAGGAAGTGACATCATCTCTGTTAAAGTACACGTCATGCCTGAGCCCTCCCTTCCCTTGTTTTACTACTCTGACATGAAGGTGAGCTGTTTGCAAACCAGCTTTCAATCTCAAAGGCCAGAGAAGAGTAAGAAGCCAAGGGACAGGTCACTAGCCAATCAGCAATGTCCTCAACATGCTACAAAGGCATTCCTCAATCAATGTGAGATATTGGGGCAAACATGGCAAACACTGACTTGGGATCCATTCTCATAATGGGTAAGCAAGAACTGGCTGGGCACTGGGCTCCAGAGTTGCAGAACTGCATCCAAAAGGGAGAGCAAATCCACAGAACCTCTACTGTCCAGAGATGGCTGCACACACAAACAGGGATGCTGCAGACTGACAATCAGGCAGTAACTATAGCAAGACCTCATATTATAAATTTACCGGAGCTAGATGCTGGGAAAGGGGCCCTTAGTGTCCCACAGTCACCATCAGCCTCCAGCCAACACAGACACACAGACACACCTACCTGACCTAATCTTCCTTGCCACAAAAACAAGATACCCAAAGGGAAGGCGGGAGGCCAAAGGACTATGTAACCTCACAGCTCCCTGCTGACCCTGACATACAGACACTTCAGCTTTGTTTTAACTTCTACAAAAATGGAGACATTCTGTATTCAATTTCCAAGCCAAGGTTAAGAATTAGCCAGGGAGCTTAATTAAAATACATTTCTGTGGGCTGAAGAGATGGCTAGTGGTTAAGTACACTGGTTGCCTTTCCAAAGGACCCAGGCTTGATTCCCAGCACCCACATGCTGGCTAACAACACCCTACAACTCCACTTTCAGGGGATCTGATGGCCTCTGTAAGCACCAGGTAGTTCTTAAATTCTCATGAATATATGAGTTAATTCTCATTAACCAGTCAAGAGAGATGCACCACTAAATTAGTAAAATACAGACACTGTATACAGGATGTTTTTCACATACTTTGAGTCATTTAAAACATGAAAGAATATATTTTTTTTTTTGGTTTTTCGAGACAGGGTTTCTCTGAATATCTCTGGCTGTCCTGGACTCGCTTTGTAGACCAGGCTGGCCTCAAACTCACAAAGATCCGCCTGCCTCTGCCTCCCAAGTGCTGGGATTAAAGGCGTGCGCCACCACCACCCGGCGAAAGAATATTTTTATTTGCTGAGAAGCAATCAGGAGTTACTTAAACAGCATGTCCAGAAGTCTCTGATTATTAGAGCAAGGCTTTAAGCTGGATAAGATGCACACACATTTAATCTCAGAACTAGGAAGGCGGAGGCAAGTGGATCTGTGTGTGCTCAAGGCCAGACTGGCCTACAGCCAGTTCCAGGCTGGCCAGTGATATACAGAGACCTTGTCTCAAAAAAAAAAAAAAAACAACAAATAGAACAAGACTTTATGGATTAAAGTTCCTTAATTCTCTGTATTTATCCCCATAATTAAGACTTTAATGCAGCCGGGCGTAGTGGTGCACGCCTTTAATCCCAGCACTCGGGAGGCAGAGGCAGGTGGATCTCTGTGAGTTCGAGGCCAGCCTGGTCTACAAGCAAGTCCAGGACAGCCAAGGCTACACAGAGAAACCCTGTCTCGAAAAACCAAAAAAAAAAACCAGAGTTTAATGCACAGAGCTGTGACAAGCACTGCAGTTTATAAGGAAACCCTGATTTAATACATCAGAGTATCGTAAGATGAGCATGGGAAAATCCAATAAAGCTCTTACATACCTAGAGATCAGACCAAATGTGGTGGTGAATGCTTGTAATCCCAGCACTCAGAAGGCAGAGGCAGGAGGGTTTCAAATTCAAGGCCACCTTGGGCTACATGGTAACATCCTGCCCCACCCTCACCCCAAAAAACAAAATACATAAACTGGCTAGACATGGTAATCCTGGCACTTGGGAGTCAGGCAGGTGGATCTGTGAGTCCCAGGCCAGTCAAGAACACACAGTGAGACCCTGTTGCAAAAAAAAAAAAAAGAAAAGATAAAAATCAAAACTCATAGAGAAGTCAAAACCTGGACCCTCAGAACAGCAACATTCAGACTCAGTGAAACTGGAGCGGAGGCTTGGGCCACCACAGCAGGCAGCACGTGCCCACTGTGCCAAGCACTAGGTTTGACCTCAATACTGAAAAACATAAAGGGAAAAAAAGCAGCTAGGAGGAAACGACAAGAATGACAGTGGAGCTCTGAATGCTAGGCTGACTAGGAGAAGATCTTAACTATTCTATTTTAGGGTTTATCTGATTGGTCTGTTGGGAGGTGGGGGAGCAGTTGGCAGTTCTAGCGATTGACTTAGAACTTCATATATGTAAAACAACTCCTCAACCACTGAGCCACATCCCCACCTAAGGTCCTGATTTTAAACAAGTATTCGCAAGGTGCTCGAGCCACCTTTCCTGGATAGGTGTAGCTACATCCCTCATCAAAGAAGCTTCTCTTACAGCAAATGGAGACCATCACAGAAAACCACAACTGGACACAATACAGACCATGGGGAGCCCAGCCCCAACATTACAGCTCCTATGTCTTTGGTCCGAGGAACATCATGGAAGAGTGGCCAGAAATATTGTAAGAGCTAGAATAACAAGAAGTCTGAGGTAAAAGTCTCTCCTAAATATGGCTGCATAAGTAAGACCAGAACAACAGTACCAACAGGCAGGTTAACAGGGCAGGGGACCCCTAGACAAAGAACTACACACAGCTAATGACTTGTAGGAGAACCAGCCTCTCCCAGGGATGAGCCCCTTATTGACTGTCCCATACAAAGTGGTCAGTCCTGTTGTGCACACACATACACATGCACATAACAATAATAATCAAAGAAAAAGAGGCTATCAGCTTGGAGAGGACACCAGAGAGGTTCAATTCACCAAAAAGGACTGGAGGGAAGAGGGAAAGTGACGTAATTATATTTCAATTTAAAATGTATTTTTTTAAAAAAACAGGTATTAGGGCCGGGCGGTGGTGGCGCACGCCTTTAATCCCAGCACTTGGGAGGCAGAGGCAGGCGGATCTCTGTGAGTTCGAGGCCAGCCTGGTCTACAAAGCAAGTCCAGGACAGCCAGAGCTGTTATACAGAGAAACCCTGTCTCGAAAAACCAAAAAAAAAAAAAAAAAAAACAGGTATTAGGAAGAGAAAACTGGCCCCATGTGCCAGAAACAGCCAGAAGGGCTGGATTCTAACACTGACTCCAAGGAGCTAGGGTTGTAGCTCAACATTAACGCATACCTGCGCTGGTCCTGTATGTGAAACCCAGTGTGGGGAGGAAGGAGCACGGCTCCAATAACCATCAGCCCTGAGCCCCTAGGCAAGTATCAAAACCTTCTCCTCAGTTTCCTTCCTGGTGTGAAAGACAACCACTCCCTCAGAGCTGTTGCCAGGTAAGCAGCGAGCACTTGTGTGAGCTGAGCTGAGCTGACACTATGCTATCCACAACACTAAACATGTGATTTTCAGTCAAAATATTTGCTGTTTAATTCATAGAAGAATGAATCTGTCAAGTTCTTTCCCTACAGTTAACCTAAATCTATTCTGTTCCAATTAAAGTTTGTACTGCCTTGTTTAGTGATCCACAGAATTATAACTGACAAGTTTTCCTTCTCTTTATGATGAGCAAGGTTTAATATGCTTATGCCTCCTCAGCCTTTAATCCTTCCTCCTTGGCATTATATGAGGAAAAGAAGTCTAAAGATGGAGGGGCTGGAGAGATGGCTCAGGGATTAAGAGTACTTGTTAGGGGGACTAAGGTTCACTTCCCAGTACCCACACAGTGGTTCACAACCATCTGTAACTCTAGTTCCAGGGAACTAACCTCATGGGCAGCGAAGCAACACACGGTGCACATACACATACACACAGGCAAAACACTCACAAATAAAATGGAGCATACATACATACATACAGGCAGACACAAGCAGGTTGTTGCCTGAGAACAGTCTGTGAAATGGTCCACTGACCAGGAATCCTATGTTTCATCCCTGCTTTGCTTCATAAGAGACTAACAGAACATTATCCTCCAACTAACTCTACTTATTGTAATAAAATGGTGGGAAACGGCCAGAATCTCTGGTACCCTGAGCAAGGCCAGCCCCAAGGCAAACATCTTCATCTTCATGGCAAGTCTGCAGGGCATCCCTCAGAACAGCAGGAACCCAGGTGTGGGCTACCCCAGGCCATCCTCTTCTTCAGAGAAGACTTTTTACTACCAAGGCCCAGACATTTCTTACTAGAAAACCTACTTGCGCAGGAAGCCGACATATGAACTTGTATTTGACAAATCATAATCCCAACTTTCAACAGCTCCTCCACACTAACTTAATTTCACCCCATCACAGAAGCTCACTTAACAAACACTTATCAACACTGTGTGGTTCCTACAAGTCCACTATAAAGGAGTTGAAATAGCAGGAAAAAGGTACTTTTACTATAATTCTCTTCACTTTTTTTAAATCTTTGGGGGTTTTTTTGTGTTTTTTTTTTTTTCGAGACAGGGTTACTTAGTGTAACAGCCCTGGCTGTACTGGAACTCACTTCATAGACCAGGCTGGCCTTGAATTTACAGAGATCCACCTGCCTCTGCCTCCTGAGTACTGGGATTAAAGGCGTGCACCACCATGTCCAGCAATTAGACTGCTGTGAACTGCTATGTGGGTACTCAGATTTGAACCTGGGTCCTTTGGAAGAGCAGCCAGTGGTCTTAACCGCTGAGCCATCTCTCCAGCCCCTAATTCTCTTCACTTTTTTACCAGTTAATACAAAGAGATCAGAAGGGAGGAAAGCACTAACCCACTATCAACCTCTTTACTCCAGTAACTTCTCTACCATACAAGGGGTCTCCCTGAAATTCAGAGCTCTAGTCTTCAGGTCTAAACTAAAATCCCCTTTTTATTACAATAATAAACAGCCAGAAATATGAATACCATAAAAACAGCAGGGAATTTGATTTCTGTTACAAAATGGAACTTGAGTAATTTTAAGCCAACAGCTGAGCTTAAGGGTTTTTTAAATGCCTCTTCATACTAATACAGCTTTTATCAGCAGGCAACTAAATAGGGCAGAAAAATTACATGAAGGCCCACAACTCTACAATAAAACATTTGTCAGCTTATTTTGTGTTAGTCCACACATCAAATTCAGAAAAGGGTAGGCCTCCACCAACAGCAGCTGGGCCTGTGAGTGGACACTCTAGCCTTTGGAACACGACTCTCTTTTTAATTTATTGCATTTATTTACTGTGAGTGAATGGGGGAGGGGCATGTGGGCCATGGTATATGTATGTCAGTCAGAGAACAACCTGCAGTTCATTTATTCTCTCCTACTATGTGGGTCACATGATGGAACTCAGGTCACCAGGCTTATGCCTTTAATCTGCCGAACCATCTCAACAGCCCGAATTTGTCTCTCTTAGACAGATTTAAGGTTACCATTTATAATGGCAGTTTTGGTAGATAGCACAACAGAAAATCAAATTTTCTACCCCAGTGTACCAACATATCTGAACCCTGTAACTTGTCACTGTGAGACTACAGCTCCCCTTGCAGATGGCTACTGCCTATTCTTTGCATAGCTGATTTCCTACCTTCTTCTTAGAGACTCTGCCTATCCCAGCTCAAGCACATCTCCCAGCAGCCCCAGCCCCCTACTGCATCTCAACCTCCTGATGGGCTTACTCACAAGGTCCTATTCATCACAATGTCACTTCTTCCCTCCCTCTCAAACTACCTGTAGATGCCAAGAGCAGAGGCTGAATCGGTCGTGTCCTGGTATACCCACATCTGGCAGAGTAGCTAGTAGCACCATAATTAACATCTATTTCACTGAATAAATGTCAGCATTCCAAAGGGGCCACAAAGTCGTCAGATTCAATATTCAGGAAGGAGATAAGAAGGCCCTGAAAGCTTTCTGACCTGCTGTGACAACACTTCGGAGTCTTACCTATTGGATCATAGTGCAGAAGGGTCAGCTTCTCTCGGAGCCGGCTTCTCTTGTGGTTGAAGGAGAAACCCGTCCCAGCTTGACTCACCAGTCTCACCAGAATGGTTCTAAGATCAAAATGTACACTGTCATTGTATGCTTATTGGTTTGTTTGTTTAGTAGTTCTCTCTCCCGGGCAACGAGACACTTTTCACTGATGGTACTGCTTTGTAGATCCCCAATGAATGAAGAGGCTCTTGGCCCTCATACGACCTCTCAAACGAGATGAGGGACTGTTATATAAGGACACCCCACCCCAGAGAAATGGGATGGAAGGGTTAGGAGGTAAAGAAAAAAAATGAAATGTGATGTTTTGGCCTTTTACTACTAACTGTCATGAACTGTTTAGGATAATTAAGAAATGCAAACTCATGGTTATGCAAGCCGGTCATTCTGTTAGGTACTATGACAGCCTATTATAGTTACTTCCTAAGCTAATCAGAAATAAACCTGCTAAGAGACAAGCAACATCTGCTTACCCTAATATAAGAGATAGATAGGGCCTCTTCAAAAACCTCAAGAGATCTGCAGAATATGGCATTCAAAGATGTTTTCGTAACTTTAGATTTTTTTATATCAAGACATATCAATCAACTCCTGACAGCACCCCCTATTCTCCTCCAAGTAGAAGATGAGCATCGAAGAATCTCCAGTGGGAGATGATTGAATTAGTCGCAAGCCTATCTCTTGATAGGAAAAGCCCCTTGCCCCAACTGTAGACAGAATGCTGTCCAAAAAGGACAAAACTTGGAAGCAGGTAAGTCAACAGCCTAGCTCTGCCAAGACAGGGTAGGTAAATCCTTCATAACCCCTGCTCTACAATCAATGTCTGTCAGAGAAACGGGGCCAAATGACTGAAGATCGATGCTGTAATGTATGGAGAGAAAATGGGAACTGTCCAGGCAGCCACAGGTATGTCATTTCTTAGTTTGGGAAGCTGCAGGCCCTGTACTTCCTATAAAATCAGATATATTTATCCCTCTCAGGTCTCTGAGGTGGTTGAAGAACAGATAGCTAGAGTCTCATAATTTAATTTTGAGTTGTTTAGGAGTCAAGAGAGTGTTATAGATCTAAGAAGATACTTTTAAAATTGTGTTGCAAGTTAGTATGAATGTTGAGTCAGATATAGACCTTTAAACTCATGGAGATGTTTAGATAGTAGAATGTTAAAGTCAAGTACCAAATACATATGGACTGGTCATTGGGAATGTACGTTAAGCCATATAACCCTCATAACTGTGGCCTAATTACCTCTGTTGTACTGAATTGTATTTGTTATTATAAGAGAAAGAGCCCTTTGTTGGACTGAAAGGGGAAACTGTAAGGGGAAATAAGATATACCTTAAACTTAAAAGAAAAAAAAAAGGGAAGAGGATGGGGGGTTGAGGGTGGGAGGGTGGGACTGGAGGGAGAATAGGGAGGGGACTGCGATTGAGATGTAACTTGAAGAAATAAAAAATAAAGGAAAAAAAAAAGTACACTGTCACAGGCTGAGGACACACCAGGCCACCAAGAACACATTACACGCTTTGCTGTGGAGTCACAGTGGCTATGATATTACTCGCCCCTAAGAACAATCCATTAGGACAGACAGTCTACATTTCCCACAAAACAATTTCAATGGCTCTGAATCCCAAGGCAGTCACGTACACTGGCCTGGTAACAACCTCACCAGAACAGTGGGGTAACCAAGCCAGATCAGAGAACAAACCTCTGACAACACCTCTCATGAAGAGCCAAAGTCAGGTGGGACAATATGCAAAGATACTGATAGTGAAGCTGGCCAGTAAGGCAATCCTGAAGATGTCTGCCTCAGGAGAGCCATTCTTCCAAAATGACTGGTCAATCAGCAGTACAGTCAGGAAGGGACAAAATTAATAGAGCTCAAGTTCTACATCATTAATGTATAAGACCTGGGCACCTTCATATTTCATTTAAATTAGCCATCCAAATCATAAAACTTATTATTTGCCTCCCTGGACCTTTCTCACATGCGTGTGTTGTCTTTTGTCTCCCCACATAAGACTTTCTCATGCCATTCCAAAACCTCTCTGAAGCATTTATGACCACATTACAACCAGGCATGGTGGCTCACATCTATAATCCCAGCACTCTGAAGGCTGAGACAAGAGGATTGCTGTTAATTAAGTTGAAGAACAACCTGAACTACAGAATGAGATCTTGTCTCAAAACACAAAATAAAGCCGGGTGTGGTGGCGCGCCCCTTTAATCCCAGAACTCGGGAGGCAGAGGCAGGCGGATCTCTGTGAGTTCAAGGCCAGCCTGGTCTACAAAGTGAGTCCAGGACAGCCAGGGCTACACAGAGAAACCCTGTCTGGAAAAACCTAAAAGAAAAAAAAAATCCACATTATGTATTAATGTTCAGAACCCTGCTTCTAAAGAAAACAGTTGATGAAACAAGAAAGACAATGTTGCCAGGTCTGGTGGTGCAGGCCAATAATTCTAGCCACTCAGGAGAATGGAGCAGAAAGTTCACAAGTTCAAGGCCAGCCTGGGCAACTCACTGAGGCCTTGTCGAAAAACAAATAAAAAGAGGGCTGGCAGAATCCAGCAAGAGAGCATTTGATCAGCACACACCAAGGTTCTGTCCCCAATACTAGAGGGGGAGAAGGGAGTTACATAATTAACATAATTATTCATTCAGTCATAAAGACTCAACAAATCTCTATGAGGTACTTATTCTGTAAGGAGCTCATCAAGAAGCATAAAACTAAGTCTGCATCCTCTAGGGGTTAAAATTATGCTACAGAGGATGAACTGGCACACACGGTAATGCAAGGCATAGGTCTAGCCTCTCTGTTCTGGTTGCCTAATGTTAAGCTCTGCAATTTGTCCAGTGCTTAGACTGACTCCAACAAACAGGCTCTAGGTGCTAATGAAATCAGAGCTCATCTGTAGACTCCTGCACAAGATTCCAGTCAAATGCTTCTTGGTACAAACAGAGCAACAGCCTGATGGCTTCTTCAGGAGCAAAACAATGAACCAATAAAGCCAGAGGTGAGAAAAGCAGCAAGGGCTCCTTTAAACAAAGGACATGATTTCCTTTGTTTAATGGAGTTCCTCAGTGAGACAGGAAAGAAACAGGGCAGTCCTCAACTTATGATTTGCAATTTTACCTCTGTGTAAATAAATGCAATGCTTTGCAAGAGGCCAGACTTCCAACTATGCTCTTTTCTCATGCTAGTAATGGGTATTCTTGGGAGACGCTGGGCAGCAGGTACCACAGCTTCCTACCAGCCACAATATTGGAAGAGGAAGCAACCAATTATGCATATGCACTGAGTTACTAAGCTACGTGTTCTGTGGCTTAGGTATATTAAATGCATCTTCAGCTGATGTATCTGCAATCTAGGACAGAATTATCAAATGGTATCACCATCAAGTCAAGAGGCATCTTTATTTTTTTAAGGCATTCACACCGACAAAATAATTAACCAAATAAATAACCCCAAATCAACTTTTGGGAAATCAAAACCAAACACTGGTTTAAGAGAAAGATACACTGGCAGCAGCTAGACTACCAACCCCCAACAGGAATAAGTAAAGTTTAAATAAAACAAAAGCTTTTACTTACTTTGACTTGCTCTTGGCAACTTTTTTTTTGTGTAAAGGTTGGAAGAAGAAAAAAAAGATAAATTTATTATTTCTTACTCAAAGTGCTTATAAACATTAGTAATAACCAAAAACACGTAAGAAATATACCCCATTTACACTAAAGTAACTATTTCCTGGATATTAGAGTCAATCACACCAACACCGTTTTGAATGCTTTATATATATAATCAATGCAGTCGACTGGCACTTTAAAATCTTTCTAAAGTAGCATCTGCTCTATTTTGACCCTTCTATGGTGTCTGAACTTTGCAAACTGCAACAAAGTCACGTGAGGTGAGCAGGAACTCTAGTAAGGAAGTCGGATAGGAGCCAGGGGACCGGTAATACACCGCAGCGGCCAGCAGAGTGGTTCTCCGGACGGCCCCACGGAGCGCCTCCTAACCAGGCCCGGGAGTCGCTTCAGCGCCAACCCCTTCGCCCCGCCTGGCTCCACCTAGGGACCTGCCTGTCACCGCCTCGGCCCCACGCCGCAGGCCCTGCCGCCTCCTCAGACCTACTTACAGGAGACAGCAGAAAGCAGCATGGCGCCACTCCCCCGACTCTCTCCCAGGCCGGCCTAAGGAGCAGGACAACTGCTTCCGGGCCACGAGCCGTTTCCGGTGGAGGGCTCAGGAAGTTGGCCGAAGCCACGCCCCCACCTGGAGCGTTTGACTTCTCTGACTCCGTGCTTTCTTTGCAGTGAGTTTTGTGGTATTATGGGATGGACCTTCCTCCATGCGAAAGATAATACTGCCTACTATCACAAAACCCAGATCTGCCTGGCTTCCAAGTACTGATGCCTTTTGCCTTTCCCATTCGACAATGATCTACCATTTGTCCATCATTAATTTTTTTTTTTAATCCTGTGACACCGGGGACCTCACTGGTAACTTCATTACCCAATTAATAATCAGGATTTTATTATTTTTGCTGTTGTTTTGCTTAATTTTATGTGTTTATAATAAAACTCCATATTTTATTTTTTAAATTTATTCCTAGATTTGTTTATTGTGTTGTCTCTGAGTGTTTTGCTTGCATTTGTGTTTGTGCACCAGGCACGTGCTTGGTGCCTAAGGAGTTCAGAAGAGGGGTTGGGATTGCCTGGAACTGGAGTATTATGGTGGTTGTAAGCCACCATGTGGGCACTGAGAACCAAATCGAGGACACCTACAAGAGCAACAAGCATTCATGACAGCTGAAGCCATCATCTCTGCAGCCCCCTTTTGTTGTTGTTGTCTTAAGTGATCTTCCTAATAACTCTGTTAAGCCTATAATGGTATTTCCACTTTCACATGAGGAAACAGGATAAAAGTAAATCGCTTGGCCATGCCTGCTGCCCCAGTCATTAATGGAAAGTCTAGGTCTTGAAACCAAATCTTCAGAATCCAGAGGTCGTATTTTAAAATTTTCAAATATGATAGGCATGTACCGAGGGCTAGCCTAGCCAAATCAGAGTTCCAGGTTCAGTAAAGGCCCTGCCTCTAGCCAGGTGTGGTGGCGCACACCTTTAATCTCAGAACTTGGGAGGCAGAGGCAGGAAGATTTCTGTGAGTTCAAGGCCACCCTGGTCTACAAGGAGAGTCCAAGATAGCCAAGGACCACACAGAGAAACCCTGTCTCAAAAACAAACCATCAAACAAACAAAAACAAAGATCCTGCCTCTAAATAAATAAGGTAGAAAGGAAGGAAACTAACATTGACCTCGGCCTCCACACGTGCACATGTTTACATGCACACATACACAAGTGCTCATGTACACACACATATAACACAGAGACACAAAAAAGATACCATATGAACTGTCTCTTGGGGCTGGAGAGATGGCTCAGCGGTTAAGAGCACTGGCTGTTCTTCCAAAGGACCCAGGTTCAAATCCCAGCACCATATGGCAGTTCACAGCTGTCTGTAATTGCCAGGAGTGGTGGCACACGCCTTTAATCCCAGCACTCAGGAGGCAGAGGCGGGTGGATCTCTGTGAGTTCAAGGCCAGCCTGGTCTACAAAGTGAGTCCAGAACAGCCAGGGCTACACAGAAAAACCATGTCTCGGAAAACCAAAAAAAAAAAGAACTGTCTCTTGAATTGTTGAATGGAGTATGAAGGAGACAATAACTTTCTCCTCCCACAGCTACAGCTACACCTACCTACTATTTACACGTAACACAATGTTGGCAGTGGTGAATTGATTAAGATGGTGACAAATACAGATGTAATTCATGATTTGTTTTTTTTGAGGGGTTTTTTGTTTTTTTTTTTAGATCTTCAAGACAGGTTTCTCAGTGTAGCCCTGGCTATCCTGAAACTCACTTTGTAGACCAGGCTATCCTTGAACTCACAGAGATCCGCCTGCGTCTGCCTCCCAAGTGCTGGGATTAAAGTCGTGCACTACCACGCCTGGCCAATTTGTTTTTTCTTTGCCACCTGAATTTACATATCTAGCCCTCTATAAAGTGCAGAGCAGTAAAGGCAGCCAGAAGAGAGAGATGCAATTCTGTAAGGAGATCAAGTACAGCCTCTTTGGGAGCTGGAGTGGTGTGGGGAAGAAAAGACACCACTGTTTAGCCTGGATCTCAACCCAGAGAATTCGGTGGAGGAAGTCCACACTATGTACTGTGTTACACAGAGCACCTGCCTAATGTTGGTGAACATTATATTCCCAGCACTTAGTGATGGGCTTCAGACCTCTTCTCTTTGCTGGGAGGGCCCTGAGTGCACACCAGCCCATTGTCACACATATACCCTGCCTGTCTCATAGTCGGGGCATATAGCTGTTGTTCTTGTCTACAAGGTCAGTGAAGTGATACTAGCTTCCTAACCTGTCCCATAGAGCAGGGAACACGGGTACTAGAGCAAGGGAGATGCCGCAGGAGAAAGTTGAGTTTCCTGAAAAGAGATAGTACCTAGTCACTTGCCTCCAGACAGACCAAAGCATTTTCAAAATCAGGTTTTTGGCCTCAACAGCTTAGTATTAGAGCAAAGGATGCCTTGGCAACTCAGGCTGAAAGCTGGGGACATGCTCTGGGTTCAATCTGTATGCAATAGGTACTCTCAGGTTGGTGGTCAACACATCCATCAACAACTACCCCTGCCATCAAGATTTGGCCCCACGCCTCTTTACTGGGGTCTGCCATAGGTCAATACCATTAGATCCCATCTCACCCCACACTTGCTCCCACTGTCCCCTCCAAGCAGCTAGTAGGCTTCTCTGTGGTTTTTGAATCACTAGCCTTCCCCCAACTCAAACCAAAACAAAACCGTGGAGTCCAGTTTGTATTGGCCAGCTGCTCCTGAGCAGGAAGGAGGCCTGCCCTGGCATGTGGTTGATATACCCAGTGTCATTCTATGGAAGAAAACTGATTTTCTGTTTCCTAGCATCTAACAATGACAAATAGCTTGCTTCTTGGTTAGTGGTGGGTCTTTGTGCCTGCTTCCTCTTCTCACAGAGACTGTGACAGCATGCACAAGATCTGCGCAAGTCCGAGCCAGGCAAAATCCCTAGAGCAGTGATTCTCAATGCAAAGGTTCCTAATGCTGTGTCCCTTTCATGCAGTTCCTCTTGTGGGGAGCCCCCAACCATTAAATTATTTCATTGCCACTTTCTCAACTTTAATTTTGTTACTGTTGTGAATTGTAATGTAAATATCGGATATGCAGGATATCTGATATGCAACCCACAGGTTGAGAACCACTACCCTTGAGGGTCTGAGGTACAGCCAAAATTGAACCATACTAAATGGGACCAGTAGATTCTGGATTGCTTAGTAGGCCCTAGGTTGCAGGTGTGTCCATTGAATTTGTTTTGTGTGATGAGCCACCCTTATCTGGGTAGCCAGAGGAGAAGAAAAGTAGTCAATTTGAAAAAAACAAGGAAGTCTTAAACTAAAAGCAAAGAGAAAGGGGCTCACCTACATTCAAGAAGGCTCTAGGAGCCGGGCGGTGGTGGCGCACGCCTTTAATCCCAGCACTTGGGAGGCAGAGGCAGGCGAATCTTTGTGAGTTCGAGGCCAGCCTGGTCTACAAAGCGAGTCCAGGACAGCCAGAGCTGTTAACAGAGAAACCCTGTCTCGAAAAACCAAAAAAAAAAAAAAAAAAAAAGAAGGCTCTAGGACACTTAACAGAGGCCCAAGCCAGACCCAACCAGGAAGTGTAGTTGCTACCAGAAAGATTAATGGAGGTCCTGCAGACTACACCCTCCCCCCCCCCATACATTTCACCCTCCCCTCCGCTAGAAGAGCTGGAAAGGCTCTGAAAGGAACAGTCTTGGGAAGGGCTACACATTTGACCTGAATGGTAGGTGTTGGATGGGAGAGAATTGTGGCATCTGAAAGGGCATGGAGGTTTGGTCTCCTCCCAGGTGGAGGATACCAAGGGTGAAACTGGCCCCAGACAGGCATTCCTGTAGTGGGTGGGAAACTGGGCTTCAGGGAAGCTGCTGGAGAGGAAGCTGCTGGAGAGGAAGCTGCTGAAAAAGAACTGTACACAGAGCGAACTGACTAAGAGCACTTACTGCTTATGGTGGTTTGAAAGAAAATGGCTCCATAGGCTTATAGAGAATGGTAATATCAGGAGATGTGGCCTTGTTGAGTAGATGTAGCTTTGTTGGATGAAGTGTGTCACTGGAAGTGGGCTTTGAGGTCTCACTATGCCCATTGTGATTCACTATCTCTTCCTGCTGCCTGCAGATCCAGATGTAGAGCTCTCAGCTTCCTTTTCAGCACCATGTCTGGCTATACTCTGCCATGATGATAATGGTCTGTAGAATTATTTAAATTATTTACCAGTATTTATATTATATATAATTGGTTGACAGTGTTAATCCTTAACCTGCCATTATAAATGATCACACACAGACACCTGACACACTGCCTTTTACCAGCCCGTGACTCCCTAGTTCCCATAGGGGTAGATCTTTGAGGGGTAGGAAGTGTAGTGGGTTTTTTTTTTCTCTTTTGACTTGTTTAGTTGGTTGGTTGCCTTTATTTTATTTGTTGATTGATTGGTTAATTGGTTGGTTGGTTGGTTTTTTGAGACAGGACCTCACTAAGTATACTTGGTTGGCTTGGAGCTTTCTTATGTAGAGATCCACCTGCCTCTGCGGAGGAGTACTGCAATTACAAATGCCTTGCCTACAGAGGTATTTCACAGTCCCAGTTTAATAGGGTTTTTGTTGGTGGTGGTGGTTGGTTGGTTGGTTGGTTGGTTTTGTTTTGCTCTGTTTTTCTGGTCTGGAGCTCTCCAAGTAGGCTAGGTTGGCTGGCTAGCAAGCCCTAGGGATCCGTCTGTCTCTGACTTCCCAGTGCAGGGTTTGCACGCGCACCATCATGTCTGCTGTTTTTATATCGTTCTTGCTGCCTTTCCCATACAAGCTGGATTTGGCCACATGGTGTCAATGCGATATGAGAGAACTGAAACCAGGCTCCAATTCTCAGTGCTCCAGGAGACTGCTTTCCAGGGGAGATCTCTGAACTTCGGATTTTCCTGCCTCCACCTCCCCCAGTGCTAGGATTAGAGGTGAACACCCAATTTAATCCACCTCGGTTTGTAGTGGGATTTGTGTGATATTTCAGTGGAGCCAACAGCCCTAGTTGACTGTCATCTACAGCCATCTCCACTGTGAAGTTCCGTGAACCCAGAAAGAGCCCTTATAACCTCCCTACCCTCACCACCTGTGGTGCCGCAGGGCCCACCTAAAGGGGTCTCAAGGAAAAAGTGAGTGTGCTGCCCACCAGACTCTCCAGCCTTCACTCCAAAGACAGACAGGACGGGGTGATGTCTAAGCATTATCCATTTTTTTAAATTCATTTATTTTACACCTTCAGCCAGAAGAGGGCATCAGATCACATTGTGGATGGTTGTGAGCCACCATGTGGTTGCTGGGAATTGAACTCAGGACCTTTGGAAGAGCACTAGCCAGTGCTCTTAACCGCTGAGCCATCTCTCCAGAGCCCGCATTATCCATTTTTTAATGTTTCATCCCTTGTTTATATACAGAACCAATGGGTGTTTCCACATGAGGCTACGTGGGCCAATCACATTAAAGGTCATCCTATTACAACACATAACATAAGCCTGGTAACATGATAATCATGCATTGTCACAAGTCTTGCTCACCCAATTAGCTATACCCATGATCGGGCTTTAACTCCTCCCCGACTTCTTCCGGAGGCGTCATCTTAGATATCTCCCACAAGTTACTTTCATTTTCCCAGCCAGGAGGCATTTCTCATAAGCCTCCATTTCCCAGGTCCCCACACTGTGGCAGGTATGAGAGTTGGCCCTAGGGGTCATGAGAACAGGAGAGCTGTTCCTGTCCCTCACTGCTGCAGCACTCCGGAGAGCAGGCCCTGCACCTCACCTGGGCAGTACAGTAGAGCGGGCCCTGGTGCAGGGGTGCAGGGTTACTCAGCACCAGGGGATCTGGCTAAAGGGTCAATTCTGAGCCAGTGGCCTGACATGAGGCCTGAGATCGTCATCCCTGACAAGTTGTCTGTCACTGGGAATACCACTGGCTATGCTCCATTGCTGCTCCAAGTGTAAACAGTCAGAAGCCTCAGCAGCGGCAGCAGCAGCAGCATCCTTCGAGAGCTAGCTAACAATGCAGATTTCAGGGCCCATGCCAGCTCCTTAATCACAATATGCACTTTAACAAGATCAGACAATGATCTGAATGCACCGAAGTTCAAGAGGCAATGTTCGGGAAGGAGTGACTTACTGATCAGATAACAAAGGTGAACCCCAGAAGTTTCCTCAGAACAGAGTAGAAGATAGAAGGGATAGGAGTTTCTCTCTGTTTTAGTTGCTGCTATATTTGTGGGCCTAATATAGTGTTTTGTATACAACAGTTGCTCAATGAATACTTATTAAGTAAATAGACAGGTTAAGGATCAGTTTTATGGCCCAGAATGTGAGGCCACTATGGGGTCAGCCACCACCACGACTTGATGTTAACTTCTGACGCAAAAGTCTTTCCAGCCTCCTGCCTAAGACAAGATTGGTCCTGATGTCAGCACAGAATGGGTCTCACAGTCCTGTGGACAAGAGTATATCAAGCTGTCTCATCTGTGAACATTAAGAGGGTGGCGATGGGCTGGAGAGATGGCTTGGAGGTTAAGAGCACTGACTGCTCTTCCAGAGGTCCTGAGTTCAATTCCCAGCAACCACATGGTGGCTCACAACCATCTATAATGAGATCTGGTGCCCTCTTCTGGCCTGAAGGCATAACTGCAGGCAGAATACATAATAAATCTTAAAAAGAAGGTGGCCATGAAACAAATGGTAAGACAGGCAGGTCTGTCTGCAGGGCCAGAGGCTAGGCCAGCAGAGTGGGGAGCAAGTCAGTGGGGAGAGAAGCCTCGGGTCCATCTTTTCTCATCTGTAGCTCTGTTCTGTGAAGCTGGGTCAAATGTGCTTACCACAGGTAGACCGGGAACACACTTAGCCTCAACACTAGCATTCCTCTCTTGTTTGTGGTCAGAGTAGACATCAAAGCCTGGAGAGCCTGGAGATGTAGTTCATTTGGTAGAGGGCTTGCCTAGGATCCCCATAAACTGAACATGGTGGCACCCTCCTGTAATCCCAGCTCTGAAGAGGTGAAGGCAAAAAGACAAATGGTTCAGAAATTCAAGGCCAATTTTTTATACAGAAAATTCAAGGCCAGCCTGAAATACATAAAAATAGTTTAAAAAAAAAAAGATGTCAGTATGACATTTCCCAGGCAGCCGGCATGGCTTCTGGATTAAGTCCAAATTCCATGGTTGGACAAATGTGAAATCTTACAGAGAACAAACAGTACTCATTGGTAACTGACCTTAGAGGAATGGAACAATAACTAATTTTTGAAGTGATTATTCCTGGACCTCAGGGTGCCAACCTAGAAAAGAAAGGATTGCTGTTTCTACTGCTAATATTATCGAAACTTCCTAGAAAACCCTGACAGAAAAAGTTGGCAGATACATCCAATTTTCATCACGTTCTACTCAAAATGATAGCTCCTTTATCCTAATGATCATTTTAATACTCTGTGCACAGCAGTGGCCTTTTCTCAAATTGTGTTTGCATGTGAATGATGTGTGTGAGAGAGTGTAAGTGGGCTGGCCTGTGTTGTGGTGTGCTATGGACAAGTTTCAGGAGTCATTCTCTGCTTCCAGCTTGTTGAGGCAGGGTCTGTCTAGTTGTTCCTCCCATGCTGAGGCTAGCTGGCTCTGGAGCAGTGGCTCTCAATCTGTGGGTCGTGACCCCTTTGGGGGTAGACAGCTTTCACAGGGGTCGCCTAAGACCGTTGGAAAACACAGATGTTTACATTACATAACAGTACCAAAATTACAGTTATGAAGTAGCAACAAAAATAATTTTATGCCGGGCGTGGTGGCACACGCCTTTAATCCCAGCACTTGGGAGGCAGAGGCAGGCAGATCACTGTGAGTTCGAGGCCAGCCTGGTCTACAAAGTGAGTCCAGGACAGCCAAAGCTGTTACACAGAGAAACCCTGTCTCGAAAAAAAACAAAAAAAAAATTTTATGGTTGGGGGTCGAAGCATGAGGTCGAAGCATTAGGAAGGTGGAGAACACTGTTCTGGAGATTTTGGACCCTTCTGTCTCCTCCCCCCCCCCCCCCCGCTTCTTGCTATAGGGATGCTGGGATTACAGATCCATGCTACCACATCCAGCTTTTTTTATTTTCCAAATGGGTTCCAGGGATCATTTCACAGGCCTGAGAGCATGCCCCCAACCACCACCCCAGAAAGGGTTTCTCTGTGTAGCCCTGGCTCTCCTTGAACTCACTGTGGAGACCAGGCTGGCCTCAAACTCACAGAGCTCCCACCTGCCTCTGCCTCCCAAGTGCTGGGATCAAATGCATGGAGCACCACCGCATCTGGCTTTATTAGGCTTATTTTCTACTCAAGTCAATGATTTTTGTTGTTGATAATGTTTTTCTTTTCTTTTTCTTTCTTTCATTTCTTTTCTTTTCTTTTTTCCTTTTCGAGACAGGGTTTCTCTGTGTAACAGCTCTGGCTGTCCTGGACTAGCTTTGTAGACCAGGCTGGCCTTGAACTCACAGAGATCTGCCTGCCTCTGCCTCCCGAGTGCTGGGATTAAAGGCGTGCGCCACCATGCCCGACTGAGAGGATGCTTTTTAAAGTTGTCTTTTTCTCACTCATTTCCATAGTACACAGATGTAACACAACTGTACATGCCCAAGGACTTGGCTACCTCTGCAGTGAGCTGAATTCCACGTTTAAGGGACTGGCAAGGTGACTCAGCAGGTAAAAGTGCTTACCTCCAAATCTGATCACCTGAGTTCCATACCCAGAACCCGCGTGGTAGAAAGAACCGGCTCCCACAATTGTCCTCTGACCTCTACACAGGTAGTGTGGCATTTGTGTGCCCACACATGACTCTCTCATATGTGCACAATCGATCAATCAATAAATGTAAGAAGAAGTAGATAGAGAGCAGCTGGGCTTGGTGGCAAACGCCTTCAATCCCAACACTCGGGAGGCAGAGGCAGGCGGATCTCTGTGAGTTCAAGGCCAGCCTGGTCTACAGAGTGAGTCCAGGACAGTCAAAGATACACAGAGAAACCCTGTCTTCAAATAAACAATCAAACAAACAAATACACACACACACACACACACACACACACACACACACAAGAAGATGGAAAGCAATTAAAGACTCCCAACATCTACCTCTGTCCTCGTGTGCAAATACACACAATCGCATACAATCTGGCACACACACACAGATTACCTGTCTGAAAGGGAATAAGAAGTTTCCATTACTTAATCCTCTTATTGGCCTAACCCCTGACCTTATTCATAAGTGGTCTGGAAAGCAGAGAAGCAATCCTAACAATGTGTTTACAGCTTCTCCAAGGAATTTGAAGATGGCTCCTGCCCAGTGTGCAGTCCACGGAAATAGGGAACGAATCCCACACTGCACACGTGACTTAGTTGCCTGGTGTTCAACTTCTCTGCTATAGGCCCCTGTGATGGACACTGCGGGGGGGGGGGCTTGTTGAGAAAGAAGAGCTAATTAACTTCTCGTTGCTTTGGAAGTGCATCCAGGGGCAGGCTGACACAGCCCTGCAAATTCTGAGTCTTTTAAAGCCACTTTCAAATGTGTCTGTGTTTCATTTTGTTGACCTAGAGAGACAACCAGTTGTCATGTTCACAAGAATGACCTAACTGGAGCTTCTGTGGTTTGGGATTCTGCCTGCCTGCTTTTTTGTCCTGTTTTGCCTGCAAGGCAGGAGCCTGTTCTCCAAGCCAGGAGATTGTGGTTAGTTTCCTGGCCTCCACCCCACATGGGACACACCTGCACCCCAGAGGGGGGGAGAGCCTGTGGAGGGTCTGTGAGACCAGAATTGAGTCACTTGGCTGGATATGAGTCAAAAGACATTAGAACAGCACTTTGGCACTTTGAGAGCCCACAGAAAAATCCTCTTGCACATGACAATCCTGCTCATCTTCAAACTAAACCAAGAAAGGAGATTACAGTTGGTGTCTCCTCTTGCCAGCCCTGAAGTTTGTTCTTCATGTGGAATTAACACAAAAAGAGCCTTAGTAATCATCCTGATGGGAATGAATATATTTAAAAGAGACATGTGTGCCCCTCCCTGCGGCCACCAAACTATTGAAACAATGGACCCCAAGAAATAGGAATTTCCCCGCGATCTCAATCTGAAAGAAGGAAATTGCTGAGAGCCTCACACCCACCAGAGGGGGACTTCTCTCCAGGAAAGGGATCTCACAGAGTTCCCACCTTTTCAGCCAACCCGGCAGGAAAGAATGGAGCTGAGACGAAGATGGTGGGATGGACCACACCTTGACAAGGATCGATTCACCTGTGAGCCTCTTAAACAGGATATTTAAACCTAAACCTCATGTCAGGACCCCTCAGACAGACTTGTGGAGAGTGTACTGCACCTCTCTGTTGCTCTCCCCATGTGGCTATATGGACAAAATCTCCCTTTCCTGCTTTTCACTATAACTTGTCTAATTCTCTGTTGTGGATGGGTGGCTGGACCTAGCTCATTTGGCTACCAAAGCCCAGGCTCTGACCCTAACAACTCCTGTAACATCCAGGGAAGATGATGCCCAAGCTTGAGAATACTGCATCCATGCCCTGCCCTGTGCCAAGATAAAGAAAGTTCAGAAAACCACACTGGAGGCCACTCGTCAGCCTAGGCTTTTCTATCCAAATCACTTCCCCGTCTTGGAAAATTATTTGAAATGTAACATGAATGAGTTTTCTCCTCCCATATGAAAGTTTACCTTCATGTAACAAGTCCAGAAGTAAACCAGTCATCCGTAGTGACATATTCCTATAATCCTGAGATGTTGGAACTGGAGGCCAGAAGACTAGGAGCTCAAGATAATCCTTGGCTAACTAGCAAGTTCAAGACCAGCCTTGACTACTTGAGACCCCGTCTTTTTTTTTTTTTTTTTTTTTTTTTTAAAGAATTTATTTATTTATATTATGTATATTAATGCTCTATCTGCATGTACACCTGCAGCCAGAAAAGGGCATCAGATCACATTGTGGATGGTTGTGAGCCACCATGTGGTTGCTGGGAATTGAACTCAGGACCTCGGGAAGAGCACTAGCCAGTGCTCTTAATCGCTGAGCCATCTCTCCAGCCCAAGACCCCGTCTTTAACAACAACAATAACAATAATAAAACAAGGGCAGGAAGGTGGTTCAATGGGTAAAATCACTTGTCACTCAATCCTGGGGATCTAAATTCAATCCCTGGGACCCACATAAAGGTAGGAGAAAAATGACATGACAGTATTGTCCTCTGACCTCTACACATGTACTGTGGCACATGAATGAGCCACACACATTATGCACACACACACACACACACACACACACACACACGCACACACACACAGGCACACACACACAATGCAGAAATCATAATAATAATCAGTTTTAAGCCCAAATGCCTTAAAAACAACGAAGTTTTTTACAGATGTAGACACTTTTTCTGACCAGAAGTCCTATTTTAGCGGTTACACCCAGCACATCTCCGTGTAGAGAAGAGCTTTGTGCCTCTTCTGTAAGTTAAATTTCCCTGTTAGATTTCTCTCATCATTCCAACCTGATAATCACCTTAACCTGGTCACAAAAAGCGGGGAGCCACAGTTGGGCTTGAGGAGTCTGCAGGAGAAGAAAAGCTGTGACAGCCTCTGCCTCAGGGCGTGGTCCCTGGGACAGTTTTGTAAGCACTGGGTCTCAGAAGCAAGAACAGGGAAAGGTAAGCCAGTCTGCCTCGGACTCCACCAGCGCAAAAGGACATCTCCCTCTACCTCATCTCCATGGGGAGAGGGGGTGCCCTTCACAGCAGCCACCCTAACCCCCAGCTTCAGGGGGAATGCAGGAAGTGCTCTCACAGGTGACACCCTCCACAGGGCCCTGCGACAACTTATCCAAACACAGGCTGTCACAACAATCCATATCTTTTTCCATCTGCCATGGCTATTTTATGTCAACTTTACACAAGCTAGAGTCATCTGAAAGGAGGGAACCTCAATTGAGAAGATGCCTCCATAAGATCCAGCTGTAAGGCAATTTCTTAGTTAGTGATTGATAGGAGAGGGCCCAGCCCATTGTGGGTGGTGCTAGTCCCTGGGCTGGTGGTCCTGGGTCCTATAAGAAAGCGGGCTGAGCAGGCCATGGGGAGCAAGTCAGTAAGCAGCACCTCTTCATGGCCTCTGCATCAGATTTCGCCTCCAGGTTTCTGCCCTGACTTCCTTTGATGATGAACTGTGATGTGGAACTCCAAGACAAATACACCCCTTCCTTCCCAGTTTGTTTTGGTCATGGTGCTTCATCACAGCAATAGTGGCCCTAAGATACCATCTCTATGGAGGATATAGCTTTGAAAGATTCAAATGGCTCACACGCAATCTGGTATACAGCTAGAAGGGAAGACGAGGGTCCTTCTCCAGCTAGTCATCTGAAACCAAGGAGACAAAGCCTTTGGTAAGACAGCAAAGTGGGATCCTCCTCCAGCTGGAGTCAAAGACCTTCCGAAGATGCCTTCTAAGACTTGGAATAACTTGGCCAACTTCGTTTGGTGTACAGTGAACGACTTGGTTGCTTCAGTGTAGTTTGCAGCTCCCACAGTCACTAATTAGCTCTAGACTTAAAGGTTAATGAGATAAAACATCTATACATCAGATTGATGACTGCTGCAAGAAGGCCCCAACTCCTGCTCTATTGAACTAACACCTTAATTGTTCTATTTTGGGCTGTCCAGATGATTAAGTTTGATTGCATACTACTGCATGTGAACAAATGGATAATCATAAAATGCGTACTTAAATTATAAGCTACCTTGCTCAAGGCTTCTTTCTAAATTTAGTTATTCAATGCTAAGGAGAAAATGAGCCAATCAATTATTAACCAAATTAATCATCTCAGAATGAACTGATTTGGGGAAAAGATTTAGAAGTGAATTTTCCCACACAGAACAGAATTCTATAATGCTGCATCCAAAATATAGGTCTGGGAGCTGGTGAGATAGCACCGGGGATAAAGCGCTTGCCGCCCAATCTGAAGGAGCTGAGTCTGAATGCCCATTCATTGCTAAGAAAAAAAACCCAGGCATGGGGGCACACACCTGTAACCCTAGCTCTGGGCATGGGGAAGATACAGACAGATCCTGGGAACTCACGAGTCAGCCAGGCTCACTGCATACTGCCACAGCTGATCTTGGAATTCATTCTAGTATCCATGGAAGTCAGAAGACAACTTTACAGAATTGATTCTCTCCTTCTGTTTCTATCTGGGCCCCCAGGATAGAATTTAGGTTGCCAGGCTCTTGTGGCAAGTGCCTTTACCCAGTCAGCCATCTTGCTAGGCCAGTATATTTTTTTAAACATAAAAGATTAGGCCGGGCATGGTGGTGCATGCCTTTAATCACAGCACTTGGGAGGCAGAGCCAGGTGGATCCCTGTGTGTTAAAGGCCAGCCTGGTCTACAGAGTGGGTCCAGGATAGCCAAGGATGCACAGAGAAACCCTATCTCGAAAAACAAAACAAAAAACCACAAAAGATTAAAAGAGTTACTGCACTCTGGCTATCTAGGGTCTTTGGAGAAGAGAAAATAACACATAGCTCATTTCTAATGGCTAGATAGGGCCATAAATAGAAACGGCATCCCCCGGGGTGTGTTTTGAGGCCTTTGGACCTACAGAAGAAATTCTTGGATCTGACACACACTGATCCCTCTGGCTGGATCAATTTGCTCCTGGAAGAGCTCATGGGAAGCATGGTCTGATGGGAGAAGGCCTTCCAACTGGCCTGTCCCATTCTGAACACCCTGCTGTGTATGTTCCCAGCAGACATGGCTGCTCTCCGGAAGCTGCAAGTTAACAAAGCCAGTGAGTAAATGCAGGTGAATCCTAACGAAGTATCATCTAGCAGTTTGGAGAATCAGAGGGTGTACCGCAGTTCAGTCATAAAGACAAAAAGAAGAGGAAGCTGAAATCTTCCAGAAAGCAGACAGAACCTTGCAGCTGCAGCCCAGAACTGCCCAGCCCTGCTGGCCTTGTCTTTGTCCTCAAAGAACAACACCAGCTTTGGTCAGCCTGTTGCATCAGCTGCTACACTCTGCCCTTCCCTTCCCCACCCCAGGAAGTGGTAAGGAGGGTTAGGTAACAGCCTGTGAGGCAACCACTCAGGGCAGCTGGAAATCTGGAGGAGGTTGTCTCTCTCTGTCCAGCCGGGCTCCACCCAACAGTCTCTCCCTAAATTCAAATCCGCGAAGGAAAAGTACTCAACTGCCAGAGTCACGACCCTCTGCTCACTCTCCCGACACTGCTCCATCCCTGGTACCCACATAGCAGGAGAAAACAGACTTCTGCAAGTTGTCCTCTGACCTCCACATGCAGGCCTGTGACATTTGGTGAGTGTGCGCACGCACACACACACACACACACACACACACACACACACACACACACAAATATTTTTTTTAAAAATTCTTAAAGACTCTTTTGGACTACAGAGATGGCTCAGTAGTTAACAGCGTTTACTGCTCTTGCAAGACCCAGGTTTGGTTTCCAACACCCATATCTGGCAGCCCACAACCATGTGACTCCAATCCAGTATCCTCTGGCCTCCATAGGCACCGCACAAATGTGGTGCACCTAAACTCACACAAGCACATGCATACATATAAGTTTTTTTTTAAAGATGTCCTTAAAAGACTTTATTTTTTTCAAAATTATTTTCATGTGTCTGGGGTTTGTGGTCTATACACCACATGTGTGCCTGGTGGTCATCAAGGCCAAAAGAGGGTGCCAGATCTCCTGGAGCTGGAGTTACAGACAGTTGGGAGCTGCCTTGTGAGTACTGGGAATCAAACCCAGGCCCTTTGGAAGCGCAGTCAGTGCACTTAACTGCCAAGCCATCTCTCCAACCCTATGAAACCCTGGCTGTCCTGGAACTCACTCTGTAGACCAGGCTGACCTTGAACTCAGAGATCCGATTGCCTCTGTCACCTGAATTCTGGGACTAAATACACGCACCCCCATCTCCTCACAACTTTTTCTTAATTAAAGGGGAAAAAAAATTCCTGACAATATATTTGACTCAAAGGCAATATAAGCTATTATTACACACAAACTCTCCCTTTATTTTTAACGTACTACTATTGTTATTACGATGATGCTTACTGAGATAAGGTCTCACTCTGTAGACAAGACTAGCCTTGATCACAGTGATCCTCCTGCCTCAGCCGCCTAAGTGCTGGGGTTACCGGTGTTCCCTACTATACCCAGATCACATTTTTTTTTTTTTTTTTGGTTTTTCGAGACAGGGTTTCTCTGTATAACAGCTCTGGCTGTCCTGGACTCGCTTTTGTAGACCAGGCTGGCCTCGAACTCACAGAGATCCGCCTGCCTCTGCCTCCCAAGTGCTGGGATTAAAGGCGTGCGCCACCACCGCCCGGCTCCAGATCACATTTTTTATTAATATGTGTTGCTGTTAGTCAGATGCTGGTTGGCTTGAAGGTACTCAAGGATGGTCCCCTCCCTCATGGTCAGCAGCTTGTGAAGTCAGAAAGCAGAACTGCAGGACTCTGATTACAGGTTAAGAGAACAAGCCTGGGTGGAGGCATGACATTCTGAACCGGCCAAAAGATCATATGATTACTATCTAGTTAGAGGTTTTCTCGTAAGGAGCAAAGACATACTAATTGTCCCTTCAGAGTTAATCCAAATGGGGCCTGTCAATCACCGAGATCAGGAAATGTCCTTCAGGAAGTCGTCTGTTCCAGAAACTTTAAGAAAGAATATAAAGCCAACCTAAAATGTAGGTTGACAAAACGGTCTCTCGGGCTATTGTCGAGCCTCACCCCTTAGGAGTGTTTTCCTTGGGGCTGGGGAGATGGCTCAGGGGTTGAGAGCACTGGCTGTTCTTCCAAAGGACCCGGGTTCAAATCCCAGCACCGACATGTCAGTTCACAACTGTCTGTAACACCAAGATCTGACATCCTTACCCAGACATACATGCAGGCAAAACACCAATGCCCTAAAAAAAATAACAACAATAATAATAAAAAACATTAAAAAAATTTTGCCAGGCGGTGGTGGCGCACGCCTTTAATCCCAGCACTTGGGAGGCAGAAGCAGGTGGATCTTTGTGAGTTCGAGGCCAGCCTGGTCTACAAAGCGAGTCCAGGACAGCCAGAGATATTCAGAGAAACCCTGTCTCAAAAAACCAAAAAAAAAAAAAATTTTAAGAGTGTTTTCCTCTACAGTGGCCCCTTTGCCTACTCTCACCTTCTCTGCGATAAATCCTATCTTCTAGATTGAGGTTTGTGCTTCTTGTCTGATTTTTGTTAATTATGTATGTGGACGTGCTCATGCTTGTCACAGGGCATGTATGGTGGTTAGAGAACAACTTTATGGAATCATTTCTTTCTATGTTTATATGGATTCCAGAGATTGAACTCACATTGCCAGGCTTGTGCTGTAGGCACATTTACCCCCAGAGCCATTTATCCACTGACCCATTTCTGAATTCTACCTATATAGATCATCAGGCCCAGGGAGCTCAGGAGATCCCAGAATGAGATCTGAGTTACAGGGTAACTCAACCTACCTGGTATTCTGTGGAAGGGTTCCCTGGGTCACTTGCTCCTGAGAAATGCAGCCTCAGTGAGCTTGTCCTACTGTGAGGAATGGGTTCTGGCTCCTAGTCTTCTGTGGCCCTTGTTTAAGAATCACTTCTTGCCGGGCAGTGGTGGCACAGGCCTTTAATCTCATCACTCAGGAGGCAGAAGCAGGCAGATCTGTGAGTTCAAGGCTAGTCTGGTCTATAAGCGAGTTCCAGGACAGCGAGAACCACTTCTTTCAGCTTTGAGATCAAGGACTACAGATGCCATCTCACGTACCATAATGAGCTCGGGCTTTTCCTAGCCTCTGGAAGTGAGATGGATTAGAGAGACTTGGGGGATGCTCAGCACGTTTTAGGCCATGTGCTCTGCGCGCCTTCTGAGAGCTCAAAGTCTCTCCAGACTTGAGTGCTCAGCCAGGTGCTCTTGATGATCAAGTTCTTCTAACCCCTTCTCCGAGTCTGTTCTCTGCACTGGGGTTCGGGGAAGGAGTTGGCTTCTCAAGGCAGAGTCCACACAGTCCAGGTTAGCCTGGGACTAGCAGTTTCATGGGGGCTGAGAATACCCAGCACACAGTGAGGCCCCCCTACTCTGCCTTTCGCTCTATTTTTACAATGGATTTGCTCTTCTTAAATTCAAGCTGTTCACTAAAAGCTAGATTTCCTCAGTGCCTTGTAGACGACAACCACTATGAGGTTGACTCTAGGGACAGTCCACGAGCTCAAGTGAAGCCAGCAAGAGATGATATCAAATGTGTCCAAAGGCTTCCCACCAATCACGAGCCCCAGTATTAACCTAGTAAGCCACCATCCAACCCTTCTCAGGAACAGTAAGTTAAAAGGGGTGTGTGAGTTAGATGAGCCAATGATGTGGGTCAAGGAAAGTGCAGCAGCTCAGAGAGAGGATAAGGAGGCGGTCCTACGAGGAAGATGATTGGGCAGACCTGGAGGGAAACCCGGAGCGGATTCAGTGAAGGCTTCAAGCAGTGGTCAGAGCTCCAAACCAATATGATCAAATCACCTTCCACTTTTGCCAAACAAAGTTATATTCATCAGCTCCTGTTTGCTTACTTCACATTCTGCCCCTAAGGAAAAAGGTAAAAGATGGCTGACCCAGGATTTGACATTTTCAGCTGTTTCCAAGAACGGAAAAGACCCATTAAAAATGAGTAGTCATGGGTAGTCATGGGCTGGAGAGATGGCTCAGCAGTAAGAGCACTGGCTGCTCTTCCAAAGGACCCAGGTTCAAATCCCAGCACCCACATGCCAGTTTGAAACTGTCTGTAATGGCTGGGCATTTGGGAGTCAGAGGCAAGTGGATCTCTATGAGTTCAAGGCCAGCTTGATCTACAGAGTGGGATCCAGAATAGTTAGGACAGTTACACAGAGAAACCCTGTTTTTAAAAACAAAGAGTAGTCATAAGCAGGGTGTGGTGGTGCACATGTTTAATATCAGCACTTGGGAGGCAAAAGCATGTGGACCTCTCTGCGTTTGAGGCCAATCTGCTCTACATAAGGAATTCCAGGCTGCTAGTGAGACCTTGTCTCAAAACAAACAAGAGTAGTCACAGGGCTAAAGACAGAGTGTCTCAACAGTTCAGAGCACTTGCTGCTTTTGCAGAGAACTGAGGTTCATTATCCAGGATCCACATTAGGCCACTCACAGTTGCCTGTAACTCCAGTTCAAGGGGCTCCAATGCCCTCTTCTGGCCTCCAAGGTTACCTGCACCCATGTGGCACACGTACAGACAAACAGGCAAACACACATACTCAGAGATAAAAATAAAATTTAAAAATAATTTTCCATGAGCAGTCACATGCTGGGCAGAGTGTCTCCTACCAGTAATACAAACACCCAAAGAGGCTGACACAGGAGGAACACTAAGGTCTGAGGCTAGTCTGGGCTATAGTGTGAGATCTTTATTAAAATACATAAATAATTCTCCCCCTAGAGGCACTGCAGATGTGGCTGCTGTATCACATATGCATCAGTAGGTGGGAGAGAGGAGAAAAGCTATGTCTACATTCAGTGTTCTGACCTATGAACATCTGAATCAACAGTAGCCTAACATTGGGGGGGAGGGGAGCCAAAGCAAGCCAGATACCAACATAACTTCAGTGTCCTGGCGCCCAGAAGAGAAGCCAGCCTGTATTGACCACCAGTCCAGAACCAGGCAAACACCACATGGGCTGCCAGGACAGGAAGCAAGCCAAAATCTAGGGGAGTCCTGCCTGGCCCTGGATGAGGGGGTTGTGGATGAGCCACCCCCAAGGGTGTGAGTATGGGAGAACCAGCCCTGCCTTTTGTCTGCTTTGTGGTGGTATTGGCAAGAGAGAGATCCTCCCCCATTTGGCCCTCACCACCCGTGGCAGACAGGAGATCTGGCCCCAATGGGGTCACAAGAGCAGGAAAGTTGTCCCTGCCCCTCACATGCTGCAGCACTTGAGAGAGCAGGCCCTGAAACCTTCCTGGAAATCATCCAGCTGGTCCTGGATGTGGGGGTTGTGGATGAGCTAACCCTGAGGGAGTGAGTGTGGGAGAGCCAGCCTTTTGTCTGCATTGTGGAGGTGTTGGCAAGCCAGAGATCCCTTTACTCTCTTGCCCTTGCCACAGGGAGCAAGTGGGAGAATTGACCCTGAATGGGTCATGAAAGCAGAAGAACTGATTAAACCCCTTACCTGCTGCAGCACTCAGGAGAGCAGGCCCTGCAAGTGGGGGTTGCAGGCCTAGAACCAGGGCTTTGAGTTGGCCCACCCCAAGGATGAACTGCTGGAGTGCATGAAGAGCCCAGTTCCACAGACCCAAAACTAAAGGATCTCCATGACACACGACAATAACAGCACATCTGAGAGGAGTCCCAGTGACGTTCCAGTATTGACAAGTAGCAGAAGCCAGAGGCCGCATACCAGACCAAGGAGTCATTATAATGAACATTTGTAAGCAAAATAGTGGACAAAAGGGGATATGGGACACATTGAGACACTACAGCTTCCACAATGAGGTTTTTTTATGTTGGGGGAGGTTGTAAGGGTGGAGGGTGGGTCTGAGGGGAGGTAGGAGAGGAGAGGGAACAGGGTACATGATGTGAAATTCACAAAATAAAAAAACAATAATAAAAAAGAAATTTGTTTTAAAAAATACATAAATAAGCAGACAAACATTGACATTTTATCGTAAGTCTATTCTTTGGCACAGGCAGCAGAACACCCTTCTTTTTTTTTTTTGGTTTTTCGAGACAGGGTTTCTCTGTGTATCCTTGGCTGTCCTGGACTCACTTTGTAAACCAGGCTGGCCTCGAACTCACAAAGATCCGCCTGCCTCTGCCTCCCAAGTGCTGGGATTAAAGGCGTGCGCCACCACCGCCCGGCCAGAACACCCTTCTTAAGGAGAGCCAAATAACAAAATCTAAGCAGAAAACTAGAGCTGAGAATGTTCAGGAAGAATCCTCACTTTGCTGAGGACTCAACCAGCTAGCTAACAAATGATGTACTTCAAATCATTCAGCCAACCCTGCCCCACAGGCTGGGGCAGCTCAGCATTCAAGCCAGGCAGCTTCTGGCCTTCTATCCTGCTTCGCAGGTTCCCATTCCCGTTGCCAGACTGTTTTACTGCTGAAAGTTGGCCCTGGAGCGCCCTCCCCTGGTTCTCAGCAAGCCATTAGAACAGTAGTGGTATCAAACCCTGGTTCTCAATCCTCCAACACAGTAGTCACCTGTGGGTTTGGTTAAAGCCGACTGCTGGGCACAACTCCAGGAGTGTTCAATATGGTGGATCTGGGGTGGCATCTCAAACTTTATTTATGTTTTCCTTTTGGGTCTGGAGACAGGGTCTGGCTTTGTACCTTCATGCTTCCTCCACATCAATCCAGTCCTTCTTCAGCATCCTGAGGGCTGGAATTACAGGTATGCACCCAGACTCAGCTTTGGAGAGGGGGAGGTCGAGACAGTGTTTCTCCGTATAACCCTGGCTGTCCTGGAACTCGCTCTGTAGACCAGGCTGGCCTCGAACTCACAGAGATACGCCTACCTCTGCCTCCCTGAGTGCTGGGATTAAAGGCGTGCGCCACCACGCCCAGCATCACATTCAGTTTTTAAAAAGCAATTTGATGTCTGAGGATGTATGTAACTCAGATGAGTGTTTTCCCAGCATACATGAAACCCTGGATTCAATACAAAGTACCACATAAACTGGACTTGGTGTGATCCCAGTCCCCAAGAAGTGGAGACCGGAGGGTGAGAAGTTCTAGGCCATCCTCAGCTACATACTGAGTTTAAGACCAGCCTGCTGTGATATATAAGACCTTGTCTCAAAAAAAAAAGAAAAAGAAAAAGAAAAACAACTTTCATTTTTATTGCTACCAAGTTCTCTGGGTGTTAATATGCTTCAAAGACTGAGTTTCTCTGGTCTCAACACAAGAGCACACTGATCTTGGAGCCAGAATACTTGGGTTCAAGGACCACAGCTGGAGACTTTGAATATGATACTTAATCTTTTAGAATTTCAGTCTCATTTTATGTTGGTAGCATGCAGGCATGTGCATGTATACACACACACACACACACACACACACACACACAGAGTGTACATAAGTCAGATGTAAAAATATCTAGAAATGGCAAAAGCCACCCTGATGCTAGGTGAGTACATAGACTCACACATATATATATATACACACATATGAAGTACATAGGCTTCACTAAAGAGATGGCACCAAGAGCCAGGGAATATCTAATGCTGAGAGAAACAGTCTCTTAACGCTATTCAAAAACAGCACAAACTCAGAGGAATAGTGTTTATCTTTCCACAATATTACTTGAAAAGTCATCGGGGCTTGGCCCTTTCCGCGCACCGGATTTGCGGGGGTGAATGATACAGTCTCTGCCCTAGAGGAGCAGCTAGGAAGACACCGCACATCCTAATTAGTTAGCCTAACGGGTGAGGAGCCCGGGTGTCTCATGGCGCAGAGCACCCAGGAGAGGAGCCCGGGTGTCTCAGGGCGCAGAGCACCCAGTCTGGTCTGGGTAGTCAAGCCAGGCTGTGGAAAGACACATGAGGTTTTTAAGTGGCGTTTTGAGGGATAAATAAGAGTTCTTTAAAAAGTGGGGGGCTGGAGAGATGGCTCAGCAGTTAGGTTAGTTAAGAGCGCTGAGTCCCCGAACCCACATGATAGCTCACAACCATCTGTAAGTCCGGTTCCGAGGGAACAGGAGACCTTTTCTTGCCTTGTGGGCATCAGGCATATATGCACAGGTATATATGTAGCCAAGACAGTCACACACATAAAACATAAATTAAGTTTTTTAAAAGTACCAAAGAGATTCCAAACAGAGCAAGCAGCATATGCAACAGACACAGAGGCATGAAAATTTGAGCCGGTCCAGGGTAATAGTAAGTGGTTCAAAGTGACTGGAGTTTCTTGGGTGTGAAGAGAAAACTGACTGGGTAGGAGGAGAAAACTGGCAAAATCCCGGGCAAGGTTCACAGAATCCTGGATGCCACACTAAGGAGTTTGGGCCTGATTGTTAGTCTGGTGGGAAGACACCGGAAGACACCCAACACTTCACTGGAGAACTCCTTGGAAAACAATCCCTAGTGACTCTCCCAAAAGGGCTCCTCTCTGCCCAGTGCCTGAGAACTTCAGCGGCCTGGAAGCCCAGCCCAGAGCCAGGTGGTGGCCCCAGGGAACAGGCTCCCCAAGGAGGGACTTGCAGGGCATCTCAGCTTCTTCCCCTTCCCGGCATCTGAGAGGCACAGCACTTTCCCTGGAGGTTTCCTCATTCCCTCCCCCGAAGGGTGTGGATCATTCAAGAACAAAAGGATGTTATCAAGAGCTCAGAGGCTCTGTGAGCGGGAAGGACCCGTGGGCGCAGCGGGGTGGGAGGATGAGTTCCACCGCTGAGGCAATGTAGGAAGAGGCAGGTGGAAACCCACACCTGGAAGAGACCTGAGAACTCGCCCTTCCCCGTGCCTATGCCTTGCCCCTGATCACAGCCCCCCCCCCCCCATCCTGGTCCCCACATTCTACTCCAAGAAGGAAGATCTCAGCTCTGGGGAAACTGAGTTCTGTTGACCTTGTACCTCCTACTGAAATGTGCCCACAAATCCTTCCAGCCTGGCCTTGGCCTCCTTTGCTTTCCAGATAGGTTTGTAATGGGTGTGCAGAAAGTAGCCTCTGCTATTTCTGAAATGGCTGATGCAAACACCGGGGACAAACAGCAATCGCGAGATGCTAGAGTCTGGGTTTTTAGTCCTCTTTCTCTGTCTCCTGAGGAGGTGGCACTGATGTGCACTTCTCGCAACAACCCTCTTATTTTTAGGAAAAAATATTTTAATAGGTCTTTGGGTTATGCAAGGATAAACCCAGAGCCTCCTCTTCTGGGAAAGAAACAATGCAAGCAAGACAATGGGAAATTTAGGTTTGGGGCTCACTGCTGAAGGGAATATTTTAAGCATTTAAAGCTGAGCTTCAGGCAGGGAGCCTGTCTGCAGTGGGAACCTGCAGAAGAGGCCCCTCTTACCTGCTGGAGGGCCTCCCAGCCCGTGTATGAATAATTCACAGGAGTGATGGCAAACACACAGCTGGAACCCAGAAGAAGGGCTGTGGTGGGCTGCTCCTGGTTGCTAACTGAAGTTGCGGAACACATAGGCTGGTACCTCATCAACGCAGCTGGCATTCTACTCTTTGCTGATGGCATGGCTACCAAGAACATCCACATCATCCAAGAACCACTGAGCTCTCCCTAGGAGACTACAAAATCAGGTCACTAACACAGTCACTCCAGCTCTCTGGATTACTACTTGGAGGAAGACCCTCCATGTCAGCCCATCCTCTCCCTAGTTCTGTGAGTGGTCTGAGCAATGCCAGCCCTCCCTCCCCCCATGCATCTAATGCTCCACTCTGAACTGCTTCTTCTTTTTTTTTTTTTTTGAGACAGGGTTTCTCGGGGTAACATCCCTAGCTGTCCTGGACTCACTTTGTAGACTAGTCTGGCCTTGAACTCACAGAGATGCACCTGGCTCTGCCTCCCAAGTGCTGGGATTAAAGGCATTCACCACCATGCCTGGGACCTGAACTGCTTCTTTTTAAAAAGCCAAACTATATTTTGAGTCAAGCTTTCACTAGGTAACCCAGTTAGGCCTTGAACTCACAAATCCCCCAGCCTTGGTTTCTAGAGTTCTGGGAGTGAAAAGGGTTGTTTTTGTGGGTTTTTTTTTTTTTTTTAAAGATTTATTTATTATGTATACAGTGTTCTGTCTGCAGGTACCTCTGCAGGCCAGAAGAGGGCACCAGATTTCATTATGGATGGTTGTGAGCCACCATGTGGTTGCTGGGAATGAACTCATGACCTCTGGAAGAGCAGCCAGTGCTCTTAACCGCTGAGCCATCTCTCCAGCCCCCATTTTTGTGGGTTTTTGTTTGCTGCTCTTTGCTTCTGGCCTAATTGTTGTCTTGTTTTTTGTTTTCTGAGACAGAGTCACACATATTCCAGGCCAGCCTCAAACTCACACTTACTTGGTACGAGCTAGCAGGACCACATCACTGAACCCAGGTTTCATGGGTGCCAGGCAAGCATGCTACCAACTGAGCTTCATGGCCAGTCAAAGGAAAATAGCTTCTTGCAGAAGAGTTGTAATTGGAAACCAGATGTCGGGATTGGAGTGTGGATCCTGACGGATTTAGATACTTCAGACAAGTATCCAGCAGGAGGCTGAGGTGGACATTTGAGGGGTAAAGCATTTTCAATCTCAGAATGAATGAGTGTAAAACTTACACTGTATGACGGGCTGAAGAGATGACTCAGCACGTAAAAGTACTTGCCACCAAGCCTGACACCCTGAGTTCAATCCCCGGAATCCATATGGTAAGAGAGAGCCAACTTCTACAAGTTTCCTCTGACCTCCACATGTGTGAATACACACATGTGCACACACTAAACAAACAAATAAATAAAATAACTTTAAAACTTACACTAACATTATTCTATAATAATGTTATAAGCAAAATATATGCTCTGATTTATTACTTTATATTAAACATCTTTAAAGTAATATTTATAATATCAAAATTTATTTTGATTCTCCTGCCTCTGCCTCCCAACTGCTGGGATTAAAGGTGTGTGCCACCACTCTGGGTCAAATAAACCACTTTTTTTTTTTTTTTTGGTTTTCAAGACAGGGTTTCTCTGTGTAGCCTTGGCTGTCCTGGACTCACTTTTAGGCCAGGCTGGCCTTGAACTCACAGAGATCCGCCTGCCTCTGCCTCCGGAGTGCTGGCATTAAAGGTGTGCGCCACCACTCTGGGTCAAATAAATCACTTTTTACAAGTTATACAAACAATATATAAATGTGTAAAATCCACAGATTTCATCCTAAGTGAATCGAGGTCACTTTTTGGGGACACTGCCTTCAGGTTTTACTGTATACTTATGATGAAGCAAGCAAACAGACAGATATTAACATTTATCCATACTTATTTTCAATGCTGATAGAAAATACAGTTCTTTTCCAAAACTTCAAGCAGCAGTGCAAGAGCCAGCTCTCATTGGTCTAGAGTGTGTCATGTGTCTGTCTATCCCTGAGCATTTTTCTTTGAGGATTCGTCAGGCCTGAGTTATGCACCCCCTCCCACTCTAATCACCTGACTGAAGGGTGTGGAGAGTGCCCCCCACACACAGTAGATCAGTGTGTTGATACCAAAGACTCAGTAGTCTGTGCTGGGCAGTAAAAATGTACACATTCCACTTCCAGGATGTCACTATGAGTTGTGCATATTAATCAGCCAGATGACAAATCCTTAGCCAAGTGTCATGAAGACATAATCTTGCAAGCCTAGCTCTTAAGAAGCAGAGACAGAAGGGGGAGAATTAGTTCCAGTGTGTGACTAGCCTGGTCTACAGTGAATGCCAGACTGGCCAGGGGTCCATAGTGAGACCCTGTCTGAACAAACAATCAACTCCATTCAAACAAAAACCAACACATTCATTGCCTTTTTATGTGTTGTTCATGAAATTCTATGCCTGCTCTACTACAGTCCCCAAAGACGCAAATATTAAATAATATTAAGCACACCTCCCTAGGTGGTGCTACTGGAAGGAGGAAGGAGGTGTTGTGATATGCAGGAGGGCAGCACCTCAAAAGCTGTCCTCAGGTCATTGGGGATGTCCCTGGAAGGGGCCCTGCAAGTCCTTTCTTTCTTTGCTCCCTAGCTCAGGATGTGAGCAATTTGCTCTGCAGCTCACTCCTGCTGTGATACACAACCCTCTCTGAGGCCACACATAGAGGCCACACCTGTGAGGGCAGGCTCTCCTAGATGCTGGAAGAGGACATCGGATCCCCTGTAGCTGGAGTTATAGGTGGTGTTGTAGTCCCATCTCGGTGGGACCTCCAAATGTTAGAGTCCAAGAACAGCCACACAAACTGCTCAGTCACCGATCCCAGTCAGACATTGATGGTTTGTTGAAGGCACACCCCAAAACTAGTCATGGCCACCATGACCAGGGTCACAGAGGTCTCAGAGCGTAACTGTGACATCAGTCTGCTTCCAAGGCAGAGTTTTTTTTATAAGAAAAACCATAACCAGCTAACAGCCAGCTAACCAGGTATAGGAAACAAACAGCATCCAGGTAACAACCAGGTAGGAAGCAAGGCGGTGGCAGCACTGTATCATTTTGACTAGCTAGACAAAGCATTTCTAACTGACCTTTAGTTTGATTGGTCCCAAGTGGAGCTGTAGTTGGGGACTCTTCAGAGTGTCAAGGTAACAAAGTAACAAAGTATGAGTAATTTCATCTTATAACTAAAGTGGAGACCGAAGACAAAAATGGCTGCAGTTATACTAAGAGCTAAAGCAGGCCTCAGCAGTGGTTGTGAGCTGCCCCGTGTGAGGGATGGGTACCTCCAGTCCTCTACAACAACAGTAAGGGCTCTTACAATATATATATATAATGAGTCAGGTACAGTGGTACACTCCTATAATCCCAGTTCTGGCCTGAAGAGGGAGAGCTGAGGCAGGAGGGTCACAAGTAGGGCAGCCTAGGCTATATAATAACACCTAATCTTAAAAAAACAATAATGAGCCGGGCGGCGGTGGCGCATGCCTTTAATCCCAGCACTCAGGAGGCAGAGGCAGGAGGATCTCTATGATTTCGAGGCCAGCCTGGTCTACAGAGTGAGTACCAGGACAGTCTCAAAATAGAAAACAAACAAAACAACAATGAAATAAAGTTTCCCAGAAGAGAATGAGATAACTTCCCAAACTAAAGGTGCCTTCTAGGTGTCACGCAGAATGGAGAAAAATGCCAAGGCAATATCTTGACATTCAGCATGCCAGGGTAGAGAACATGCTAATAGCTTCTAGAGAGGAAAAAGTCAAGGCCTCTGTGAAGGAGTAAGAACTCAGGTGGCATCAGACCTCTCAACAGAAGCACATGATGCTGAGGGAAAAGGTGGTAGGTACCCAACATTCTGAGTGAAAAAGACTTTTATCTCAGAATTCTATGCTTAGCCAAATAAAGGCTAAGCATGGAAAAAGACATTTTCACATATATAAGAACACAAAATCTTTATCTCCCATGCACCTTTTCTGAGGACTATAGTAAAAGATATGATTCAGTGAAATGGAAGACTAAGCCAAGACAAGAAACAAGGGCACTCAAACAATCTGAGAGGAACCCAAAGGGATTCCTGACACTGATGGCAAGCAATCCTGTGATGACACCTGAGCCCCAGGTGCAGAGAGGAGCCCATCCAACTTGGATCCAGATGACAGTCGGAACAGAAGGAGGCCTCCAGCGGTGTGGGTGGGTGAGGTGGGGTGGCGATAGATAACCGGATGATACATGTGGGCATTCAGGAAAAACTGTACCAGACAGTTAATGGATATGCATGGGAAATATTAGCAACAGTTACTTCCAAAGCAAAAGGAAGCTGTTAGCGGCAGGAGGAAAGGTAATTAAAGGTAACAGCAGTTGTAGGAGATATAATTAAGCAATGCCATTGCTCAGTCGTTGTCATGACATGTGCAGAGTGAAGACAATGTAGACATTGGCTGTTTAACTGAACATGTGCTACACTTCTATGGGAATATACAGAAGGGGGAACTACAGCCCCAGTTATCCTGTGGGCTATCACTAGATAGTAATTATGTTGGTCACTTTTCCTGTTACTATGGTGAAGTGCCTGCTGAGGGCTACTTAAGCAAGGGAGGGTTCCTTCTGGCTCACAGTTTGAACCTGCAGTCCTTCATGGTGGGAAATCATGGAAGCAGTACCCTGAGGTGGCTGGTATCGTTGGATCAGCAATCAAGAAGCAGAGAGGGATGAATGCAGGTGCCCAGCTCCCTTTCTCCTTTTTCTTTAGTCCTGGACTGCAGCCAGGGATGGTTCTGTTCACAGTTAAGAAGGGGCTTCTCACCACAGTTAACTGGGAGGTTCATCTTCTGGGTCATTCTATACCATGTTAAGCTGACAATTGGTGTTAACACCACACTGACCGTGTCCCCTTGTGTCTGGAAACACAGATGACCTTTGGGGATTTCATAGACAGACCAGTGCAAACGGGGGAACTTCTGACATCTGGGGGTGTCCGTCAGAACAGGCCTGGGTGGCTGAGCATGAAGGACTGTGGGAAATGTCACTGGCATGAGCCCTCCCCTCCTGGGCTACCACCCAACAGTTCCAAGCTCAGTTTGTGCTCAGGTGACCCTGAAAAAGGGGCCCTGAAGAGTGAAAGCCAGCTTCGTGGAACAGAAATCTCCATCCTGTGGAGAAAGGAGAGGGGGCTTTGGGGGGAGGGGACGGTGCAGAAGGGCAGGGGCATGACAGATGAGGCTAAATTAATTTTGGAAACCATTAAATCTTTGAAAAGAGAGCATGTTTTCGGCAGGGACAGTGAATCACTGTGATTTGCAGAATCAGGCACAAAGCAATTAGCCATCTGGATGCTGCGGTTTCCAGCCTCCCAGCGGAAACTTCAAGCAAACGGAAGGCTGGTCATTACACAGCCCAAGCCCAGCACTCCATGATCTACAGACAACTTTGGAAGTCCAAAGGTTTGGGATGAAGGGCAACTTGGCACGAAACTCAGAAAATGGGCAGGAAAAGCAACAGAGGCCACAGGGAGCCAGGACTGTTTCCTTCACCCTGTGGGTGACCTTCAGAGTACATCCCGAGCAAGAGAACAGTTCACTCAACTGATCAGCTCTTACTAATTGCCTACTATGATCTTCCAGGGCTCCTGATAGTCCATAAGTTGTGTCAGTTAGTCCTCATGACATGTATCATGTATTTAAGGAGTGCTACCCATGACACAATCCCAAGAACTCTGCAGTCTTCAGGCAGCGTAGCCTTGCTTAGGAGAGATTATTATCTAATTATTTTATGGGTGTTTATTTATTTTGAGACAGAGTCTGACTTGGTAGCCCAGGCTGAGCCTTGAACTCACAGTGATTCTCTTGTTTCAACCCCCCCCCCCGTGCTGGGATTATAGGCACGAGCCACCATGCCTCTTATTCTTTTTAATCAAAGAAGAAATAAAAAAGAAAGAAAGATGCAGTGGAGTGCTCAAGTATCATAGGCAAAGCCCTGGGTTTGAGCCTCAGCACTTCACCATAGGGCATGGCAGCATACACCTGTGATCCTAGCACCCTAGGGGTAGAGGCAGGAGGATCAGAAGTTTAATGTCATTCTCAGCTGCACAGACAGTACAAGGTTAGGTTGGGCCACACAAAACCTGTTTGGGGTAGTGTTAAGCATTCTAAATGTTAATTAATTGGTCCTGTTTGCTGTCTGTTACTTACATTGACTCCGATTGGTTAAACAAAATGCCGAGGCCTGAGATTGGGCAAAGACAGAGAAAGGTGGGACTTCCTGAGATTAGAACTGTCTCAAAAGATGAAGTAAAGTTGCTCAAGGTTTGAAGCATGACTGAGATTGAATTGTGGAATTCTGTGCCCTTTCCTATATGAGCCTGAATAAACTGTTGCTCAGTGTGGCTCATAAGGTTGTGAGAACTAAGTAGTACATGTAGGTAAGAATTTTTATAAACTATAAAGTGGGGTGAGGGAGATGGCTTAGTTGTTAAGAACACTGGCTGTTCTTTTAGAGGACCCTGGTTCAGTTCCCAGCACCCACATGAAGGATCAACTAAGGTCTGTAACTCCAATTCAGGGATCTGATGCCCTCTCCTGGCCTCTATGAGCACTACATGCATTGCTGTACTGACCAACATGAAGGCAAAAGATCCATACAAAGTAAAAAAAATAAATAAATTAGCCGGGCGGTGGTGGCGCACGCCTTTAATCCCAGCACTCGGGAGGCAGAGGCAGGTGGATCTTTGTGAGTTTGAGGCCAGCCTGGTCTACAAAGTGAGTCCAGGACAGCCAGGGCTACACAGAGAAACCCTGTCTCGAAAAAACCAAAAATAAATAAATAAACAAACAAACAAATAAATAAATAAATAACTCTGTTTTGCATTTTTGTATTTTTTAGTTATAATATAATTATATTATTTCCCACTTCCCCTTTCTCCCTCCATCTTTCTTGCTCTTGATTTCAAATTCATGGCCTCTTTTTCATTAGCTGTTGGTGTGTGTGTGTGTATTCCCAAACACATATATAGAACCTGCTCATTGTTTTTTAGAGACAAAGTTTCTCTGTGTAGTTCTGGTTGTCTTGGACTCACTTTGTAGACCAGGCTGGCCTCGAACTCACAGAGATCCGCCTGCCTCTGCCTCCCGAGTGCTGGGATTAAAGCTGTGTGCCAGAACCTGCTCATTTTTGATTAAGTAAATCTTTTAAAATAAACCTTTGTCCTAAGTTGCTGCTTTTCAATTCATTTCTAGAAACTATTAGGGGAGACTGCACATCCAACCAGGAGTTTCGTTCAAGGAAGCCTGACTGGACTAGAGGAACTATGAGGTGCAGGCCAAGGAGGCCTGAACACCATCCACCTATTTCTGCTATGGCCATACCGAGCGAATCACTGCCAGAGTCAAGAGAGAGACCAGGAAGTGAGAAGAACCCTCGGAGAGGTCAGTGGTCAGGGCTCCCTTGCAGAGGACTCCATGTCTTGCCGCCTATTTGAGCTTGCTATGGATACTGAAGCCACACTACACTGTATTTTGGTAAAGCCCCTCTCCAGAGCCTCAGCAAAGAGTTGCTTAGTGAGACTCAGGACTCTGGAGTGGCCTAGAAATCCCCAAAAGGAGTTGTCATTTGGTGTCTATATCTGAAGTCCACTCAGCTGGACAGGAAGTACCAGATCTCAAACACAAGAAGAGCAGAGGGAACAGAACAGCTAGGATAATCAGGGAGCCCAGTCCTGTCCACGGCCTCATACAAAGTGGCTGACCTCTCTCCTTGCTTTTTTTCCCAAGATGAAGCTAATGTTTTCACTCTCCCAGGGTAGTAGGGAGGATTAAGGAGGTCACAGGTGCCCTTGAACTAGTGCAGAAAGTTTAAATAAAGAGGAGCAAGAAACTGGCTACTGCTGAGTCCATAGAGTACCCCCAACTCACCTTCCGAACCTTCCGAAGCAAGGAGGGCATGGGGTTGCTGTCACCAGATTTTTTAAATGTGTCCAGAAGAATGAGAAATCTGGCTGAGCCAGGTGTGGTGGCACACGCCTTTAATCCGAGCACTCGGGAGCAGAGGCTGGCGGATCTCTGTGAGTTTAAGGCCAGCCTGGTCTACAAAGTGAGTCCAGGACAGCCAGGTCTACACAGAAAAACCCTGTCTCAGAAAAAAAAAACCCAAAACAAAACAAATAAACAAACAAAAAAAACAAAAGAAAGAAATCTGGTTGGGTTGTCTGTGTATGTTTTTGTTTTTGTTTGTTTGTTTGTTTTAGAGCTAAGGTCTTCTTATATAATCCAGTCTGGCTTGGGACTTGATCCACAGTCCAACTACACAATCCCTCTGCCTCATCCTGAGTTTTGGGAATACAGGTGTCTGCCACCGTGCTCAACCTACACATCTGGATTTTCTCGTGAACTTCCCAGTTTTCAAAACCCTGTGAGGACAGAATGAAACCTGTCTACTGGTCTCCCGGGTGTGGACTTTGATGTTCCTACAGGTCTCTTGCCACACTCATGCTGGTTCCTTTCCTCCCTGTCTCAGGGACCTCTTCTTGCCTCCCCACCTCCATCCTTGTGTCTGTCTCGTTATCGGAGAAGGGTTAGCTCAGCTCTTTGGTGACTAGAGTGAGTTGGGAACAGGACTACCACCCACAAGTCCCACAGAGCCTCTTCCCGAAGACGGAGCCAGAGGTGGAGGCATGGAGACTTTTTGAAGAAAGGCATGAGAAGCCAAAATCTAATGAAGTATCACCACAGACAGAGGGGCCTGGCCACAGGGTGGCTAGGTAGCATACCTGGGGCATCACTACATAAAGCTAAGGGAGAGTGCACATGCCTCTTGCAAAGTTGGTGTGGCCTTTCCCTGCAGCTTCACCTAGGGGACCTTCTGGCTGCAGCCTCCTCCAGCAAGAACGACTAGTCCCTCATGGGCACCTGACAGAGAAGCGCGTCAGGCTGTGGGCTGGCCAAGCAGGCACAGTGGGTCTTGCATCAGGGTCCTTTCCAGAAGCTGAAGGCTTCCTGTTCCTGCCAGCTGCCTGCCCGCTGCCCTTCCCAGATTTGATGCCACTCCCTAGCTGCAGCCTAGCCAAGGATGACCCTGGGTCCTTTCTGGACTCAACAGAAATCCTTTGTCTGCTGCGTCTACCTACGACCTGTTATCCTCTCCATCTCCAGGCCACTTAGCTCAGGCCCCTTAGCGACTCTAGAAAGGGATGTGAAAGCCCATCAAGAGCTTGCTCTTTGCTCCTCAGCACTTCTAGTAAATCCTGGAGCTGAGGAATTGTCTGCAGAGGTGATCCTTTTGGTCCCTGAGAGGACACCTCTACAGAGAGAGATTGAGGATTCTGAGTGTCCACTCACAAAACCAGAAAGACCAGGAAGTGCAGAGGAACTGTCCAACACTACAGGATGGGGCGTGTGGTAACATTTAAACATAACAATAGGTACATTTGAGTAGTAACATTGTATTAACTGGGCTCACATATGTAATACCAACACTTGGAGAGCCCAGGCAGGAAGATTGCTGGAGTTTGAGGACAGCCTTGACTATAGTGAGTTTGAGGCCAGCCTCAGCCAGAATGAAAGCTTGTCTCAAAATAAATAAATATGGGGATGGGAAAATAAATACACAGATAAATAAATAAAAGCATCGCTGTTAAATTTCCTGAGGTTGATCACTGAAATGTGATTATGGGAAGACGTGTCCGTGGTTTTACTTTTGTTTTCTCTGGAGTGCTTAGGGATAGAGGGGCATGTCTATGCCTCACATTCAAAACGGTTCAGAAATAAAAATGACAATTTGTGCTTCATTACTCCTCAAATGGTTATGCATACAGTTTCTATATGAGCTAGTAATTCCACTCCCAGGTATATGTCCCCCCAAAATGAAAACATAGGTCCACATAGAAACTTGGATCAAATGTTCATTCACAGTAGCCAAAACCTAGAACAATACAAACACCCATCAACTAATAAGTGGACAACTAAATCGTGATGGGTCCATATACTGACCATTTCTCAGCTATCACGAAACATGAGGCACTGGTACATGCTCTGATCTGGATGAATCACGTATACAGTATGCTACATGGAAAAGTGAGTCATGAGGATGATGGAAGAGTTCATGTTCGAGTTCCAGAACGGGGAAATCTACAGAGACAGATTAGTGGTTGCTTGGGGGTGAGGTGACTGGCATAGGGTATGGTGAAAATGTCCTACAGTGGCTATGGCGATAACTGTACATATCTAAATACTAAAAGACAATGAACTATATACTTTGAGTGAATTGCATGGTATGTGACTCAATAAAATTGTTAGAAGAATGGCACAGGGTATGATGATTTATGCCAGTAATCCCTACACTTGGGAGGCTGAGGCAGGAGTTTGAGGCCAAGACAGCCTAATGCTCCCAGGGACACCCTTGGACCCTAGAAGCGTCCACCTACCCTGCACCCCACTCAAGAGACCACAGAGGTTACCTAAGCATCTGTTAGGATAATACATTCCTCTGCAAAAACGACAGCTTTGCACACCCCTCCACTTGAGATATGTACATGCAGAGAATTCTGTCCATAACTGAGGGGCACCGGTGCCTGAAGCCCACCTAGGATGATCAAAGGGGCCATATGTCCCAAGTTCCAAACACTTTAGTTTAACCTTCTCCTTGCAGATCAGAAAAATTAAACCTACAGAAGGAAAGGACATATCTGGTCACACTGTGGGTAAGGGACTGAGTTGGCCCAAGAGGCTGGGAGTACTGTCATCTCAGAGGCTGTCTTAGTCACTATTCTATTGCTGTGAAGAGACTCCATGACCAAGGCAACTCTTTTTTTTTTTTTTTTTTTTTTTGGTTTTTCGAGACAGGGTTTCTCTGAATATCTCTGGCTGTCCTGGACTCGCTTTGTAGACCAGGCTGGCCTCGAACTCACAAAGATCCGCCTGCCTCTGCCTCCCAAGTGCTGGGATTAAAGGCGTGCGCCACCACCGCCCGGCTCCAAGGCAACTCTTATAAAAGAAAGTATTTAATTGGGGCCTTGCCTACAGTTTCAGAGGGTTAGTCCGTTATGATCATGGCAGGGGCGTGTCGGGGTAAGCATGATGCTGGAGCTGTAGCTGGTAGCTGCCCCGTGATCCACAGGCAGAGACAGAAGGCCTGGCAGGAGCTTCTGAAACCTCAAAGCCCTCCCCCAGTGACACATTTCTACACTTCCTCCAACAAGGCCACATCTCCTAATCCTTCTAATCCTTCTCAGATATTGCCACTCCCTGATGACCTAGCATTCAAATGTATGAGCCCATGGGGTCTAAGCTCATTCAAACTACCACAGATGTTTTTCCAGCAGGGGTTCCTTCCCTGACCTTGTCAGCTGAGAGAACTGGGGACTGTGCCCTGGGCCAGTTCCCAGCTCAAACCTGGGGGCTGTGGCACCGTATCCTCCTCATCCCTCCTGAACCACCTTCCTGTTCCTTAAGGGGACCACTAGCTCTCTGGACAGTGACTCTGGCCCTTAACATCCCAACTGGTTCTAGATGTCAAAGGAAATATTATACAAGGAAGAGAGTGTGTTTTTCTGAAAGGAAACATCGTTTGTCTCATCAGATGATCTGCTGGTAGGGACACAAATGCCATTTCTGGCCTAGTTCCTCCCTAAAGGGTGGGCCAGCCCTGGCAGATGCCCTCCCTGGAGGAAGTCAGAGGTGAAGGCGTAGAACCAGACAGTAGTCAGTGTCCCTGGAAATAAATATCTGTGGACTAAATATGTAACTAAGGGGTAAGGACCACAGCAAGAGGTGTCTCACTTGCGGGAATTAGATGGGCTGGTGACAATAGGGCTGGTAAAGGGTCAGGATACAATGACAGAGACTAAACAGAAGGCATCATCTAAGAAGGCTTCCTGCAAGCCTGTACTCTAGCAATGGACGAAGAAGGATCAGGAGTTCAAGGCCATTCTCAGCTACATAATGAGTTCAAGGCCAGCCTGCGCTACATGTGACCCTTAAAAATGAAAGGTACCCTGGAATCTGCTCAAATCAGAGCAGTAAGGCTGTAGGGCTATGGAGCTTGTGATCTGGGCCAGCCACAAGCCCTTTTCTCCTCTTAGGTCCTTATGGGAAACTCAGCCATGCCAAACCCAGCCCAAGGTTCAGCAATGACATCACTTTGATTGTAGTAATTGAAATGCTCAGGTCTCTTCAACCAGAAAATCCACCAAACCTGAAGAATGTAACCTGGACTCTGGTGGTTTGTGGGGCTAGCATCAGAGAAGAAAAAAAAAACGGCTCAGGGCTGCTGGCAGACTGCCTGTCTAGCACGTATAGATGCATGGGGTGCTAGTTCAACACACATACACACAGACAGACAGACACACACACAGACACACACACACAGACAGACACACACATATACACAGACAGACAGACACACAGACACACACACACACACAGACAGACACAGACACACACACACAGACAGACAGACACAGACATACACACACACACACACACACACACACACACACACACACACACACACA
>CAJQZJ010033149.1:2413528-2487713 GCA_907164525.1 Lophiomys imhausi
ACACACACACACACACACACACACACACACACACACACACACACACATACTGGGCAGTCTGCCTCCTTGGGAGTCTCTGCCTCTCTTCACCTCTGTGCCCTTCCTCTCCAGCTTTTATGCCATGTGCCTCATTGTGCAGGCTGGCTGCTGAGCACCCATTCTCTTCTCAGAGCTTCAGAGGCTTTCGCCCCACAGCATATGTTCACACTACTACTACCCTTTCCTGGACCCTGATGCATCCTTAGCTTCCTAGTCCCTGGATCCTCTTTGTTCTTCACCTCAGATCACCACTTCTTCTTTCCCAGTGCCCTCAACAAGCTCCATGTTCCTTGCTGCAGGACCCCCTCGGCTCTGACACTCTGCTGTTCCTTTCTTGTGGTGAGCTTCCTTAGAACACAGCTCTCTGGGGGGTCGATGATGCTTCTGTGACTACAGTGAGCTATATTCACTAGCTAAGACACTTTTTTTGTTTGTTTTTATTTTGAATTTTTATTTGTTCTTGTTGAGATTTTTTGGGTTTGTTGTTATTGTTGGTGTTGTTTTTTGGCTTTTGAGTGTTTTGTTTTGGTGGGGCAGGGTCTCACTTTGTAGCTTTGGCTGTCCTGGAACTCACTATGTAGACCAGACTGGGCTGGAACTCATAGAGACCCACCTGCTTCTGTTTTCCCAGTGCTGGGGTTAAAAGGTATGACCACCACATCCAGCAAGATATAGACTTTTAAAACTTGGCTCAGCAAGATGGCTCAGCACTAAAAGAACTTGCTGTCCAAACCTGATCCTGCTACCCTCTCCCGCAGTACATACTGTGGAAGGAGAGAAGTGACTCCACGGATCTGTCTGACCTCCACACATGCACCACTGGACAAGTATGCCCCACTCACAAAAATAAACAATAATAATCAAATCCTTACTTTTCAGACAAAGAAAGGATCCTAACGAGTTAATGGGACCGACCCAAGGGCCAGAACTCTAACTGACCTGTCCCTTTTACTGCCTTCTAGTCTCTTCCACAGTGACCTGTGTAGTTTTGACCCAGGCTCAGGGGTCATTTGCCAATCCTCTTTACCTGGACTGCGAGCACCATTTAACCATGTGTGATGGCCAGAGACACACCTGCCCTGCCTGGTCTGACATCATGTCCAGTCGTTGTCAAGCTGGACAGGTGAGTTTTCAGGCCACACCCCGATGTGACAAGCGCTGGCCTTGTCTTGCGCTGTCACCTGACTTCCTGTCCCTCTCTCTGTTCTGTGCCTGCTGAGGAAGGAGTCACCTTTGTCAGCTCTGTGCCCCTGCAGGACAGTATTAAAATACTCACAGAGGAGAGCCTCCCACCATTAATAAGCTGGGTACCCCGACATTCCCAGACCTTCCCTGGGCTCCTGGGACACGGCAGGGAACAGAGCGAATGCCTGCCTCCTTTCAAGTTACACTGAGAGTCCTTTATCTGAAATGCTTGAGATCAGAGGTGTTTCAGAGTTCTACATTTTTAGAGTTTGGAACACTTCCATATACGTAGTTGAAATATCCTAGGGATGGACACAAGCCTGAACATGAAATTCACTAGGTCTCACATACACCATTTAAAGCCTGAACTAATTTATACAATATTTTATTTTATTTTATTTTATTTTTTTTGGTTTTTCGAGACAGGGTTTCTCTGTGTATCCTTGGCTGTCCTGGACTCACTTTGTAGACCAGGCTGGCCTCGAACTCACAAAGATCCGCCTGCCTCTGCCTCCCAAGTGCTGGGATTAAAGGCGTGTGCCACCACCGCCCGGCTATACAATATTTTAAAGGCATGTGTCAGCACTGCCCAGCCTTGTACAATATTTTAAATAGATTAAAGATGTTGCTATGTCAGCCACTCGTGGAATGTTTCAGATTTCAGATTTTTGGGCTATCGGACAATTGTACCTACATTGTAATAGAAATGCATTGAACGTGGTACTTCACCCATGGATGGTACATATACAAACCCACAAAGGTGATGACACCTAAATGCTTTCACTGTAGAGATTTATTGCTTTGTTTGCCTAGCACACCTCCCTCTGCTATTGCAATATGTCATTGTGGGCGGGTGTGCCCACTGTTAGTGACTCTAAGGTTCACGGGGTAGGCACAGGAGCCAGTTTGGACCACTCATGCCAACTATTAATTCTATGATTCCCTTAGCCACGGTGATTGAATTAGAAACAGCTACATGTCCCAAGCTGAGAATGTTGCCCTAGGTAGGGTTTTTCTTTTAATTTTAAAAATTAGTTTCAAATATATGCTACACATGGCTATGTTATCATTGAAAAAAATTAAAATCAGACAGTCTCTGCCAATTCTAACTTCTTGTCTTAGTCTGTGGAAAAAAATAAGACAAGTTAGTAGGAATCCAGACCTCTTTCTATGCACTTCAGAAACATATGTTACAAGCTTGCATATGGAAATATCTTATTATTTCAATGTTTTTGTTTACACCGGAATGAGACCATATTGTCTGTATCATCCTGCAACTTGCTTTTCTCATTTACCAAGATGTCTTGAGGATTTGTGGTAGTACATGTTTCATTCTTTTTGAACACTTACCATATTTTTGAAGTACGAAATATACCATGATTGAAATAGGATTAGGTCAAATAGGTCATTTTGTTGTTGTTGTTGTTTTGGTTTGGTTTGGTTTTTCGAGACCGGGTTTCTCTGTGTAGCTCTGGCTGTCCTGGACTCACTTTGTAGACCAGGCTGGTCTTGAATTCACAGAGGTCTGCCTGCCTCTGCCTCCCTAGTGCTGGGATTGATTAAAGGCGTGTGCCACCACACCTGGCCATTTAGGTCATTTTGCACTGTAGCAGTAACTAATTTTCTCTGAAAACTCTGTAGGCCATGTGTGAGTTACTGAGGTAGAGCTCGAGAAGTGATAGCAGATCAATAGTGTTGATATCTACAATCAAAACAGATACTGGCAAATCTCCCTCCAAAGTGGCTGTGACCATTCGTAGTCCCTTTTGTTTGAGCTACAGCACTGTGGTTTGCACTCTCCCATTTCTTCACCAGAACTGAGAGGGACAAAGTTGGACACTTCTGAAGGCTGCTGGGTCTCCCTACGGGCTGGGGCTGTGAGAATGGAAGCAGAGCCTCACAGAGCTGAGGGCTGGTGGGTGACCCCATGAGCAGAGAGAAGAGAAGCTGTGTCTTCAGTGTAACCGAACTTTTTTATTATTATTATTTAACACTTATTTATTACTAAATTCACTTATAACAAACACCAACAATTCCTTAACTATTAATCCTATAAATTCCTACAACCCCTTTAACCTATCCACTAAACCTATTGATAATTATAGCAACTATTTTCATAACCTTATAGAATGATACAGTCTCTGGGGCAGGTCCTCAGTCGTCAGGAACACAGTCTTTGTTGTAGATTCTTTAACGGACTTAGCAGTCCTTTTTCTGGATCTCTCAGATGCAGGTTCATCAGGGTAAGTTGGTTATTGCAGTCTCACCTTAAATAAGGCTTCATGCTTTCTTCTCTGTGGGAGACAACAGCCGTCTGCAGGCCAACTTACTTCTTTTGAATCAGGAACTCATCTGCTCTGTCTCAGTCCTTAAAGCCAGGCACAGTTTCCTTTAGGCCACTGTTCGGACAGATCAAACCCCTCTAGGCAAAAGCTGAGCCACAGGGTTTAGTCTTTGGCCTTTTGGTGTCTTTCTCAGGCTTTCTTTGCTCACCAGCTTCTTTCTGCTTCAGGGAAATCTGGCCATCAAACGGTGGCCAGCACTTTTTTCAGCAGGACTCTCGGAGCTCTCTAGCATCAGGGGCCTCTTCTCTTTCTTCTGGGCTCCATGCACTGTCCTTAAATAGGAGGAACTCTGTTTCAGCTTAATTTGGGCTCCGCCCACTTATCAGCTGAAAACAATGTCAGGCCAGATACTTTGTTTCTTCAAGTCCATTAAGTCTTTTCTGTTTTCCTGACTTCAACCTTGTTTTTCAGTCTATTGAGTCTTTCCTGTTTTTCCTGACTTCAACCTTGTTTTTCAGTCTATTAAGTCTCCTGTTTGTTTCCTGTTTTTAGTCCACATGCTGATAATGCTCTTCATGCCCCGAATTAAGAGACAGTATCAGAAACCCCTATATATTTTCTAAATCTAATTTATCTAACCCCTACACTTCAGGGTGTTGGTTCCCCGAGGCCAGCTATTCCTTTCTGCTGGCTGCACAGAGAGCTTCTGTGAGCCAACACCTTCCCTTTGGGGATGAAGTTAACCAAACCTGTGTTTCTGTTACTTTTAGCCAAAAGACATGACTCCTGATTGTAATGTAGAGGTGACTGTACTTTCTTATCCTTGTCTTGCATTCATATGGATTCTCCACTCTCTTTTCCTGGCCCCTCGCACCTCACTCTCCATGGTCACAGATTCCCAGCCCCAGGTACCAAATTTAGGGTTCAGATTACCCCGGGTCCCTTTTCTAGGAAAAAGAGCAGAGAAGGGGACAAAGCCCCTGGAGACAGAGAGGAAGAACAGTGACCCCTCAACAGACTCTTCTCAGAGTGACAAGGGCAATCTACAACCTGGTTCTCTGACTAGGCCTCGTCAGGGACGGCCTCAGATAGGCCGGTGTCCCTGTCTTGAGAGAGGAAGGAGAGGAAAGTGAAGGAAAGAAAAGGAATGAAAAATATAGTGGAGGCATCCACCACCCCTGTTGTTTTCAATTATTATATCAACGAAACTCATTTTGTTAAAAAGAAAATCCATACAGCAGTTTTAGCTTCTCAGAGACAACATAAACACGTAAACACAGGCTGTCAGTGTTCTTTGGAAGTACTGTGTTTATTGTTTAAGTTTATTAACAAAAAGTGAGAATGAGGTGCTAAGTATCATCCAATCCAGAACAGAAGACACTAATGTTTATTCCCAGGAACTCACCTGTTGCACTGGTGACACCCGGGCCTCACCTCTGCTTGACCTAGCACTCTAAGTTGATGCCAGTCATGCTGTATAATCCTTCTTACATGGAACCTTATTTCGTTCTGGAATAATCCTGAGGAGAAGAAATGGAGGTCAGGGGCTGAATCTTCAATTACACGACTGAAGTCACGAATGTTAACTCACAAGGCAAGAGGGTTGACTGGGACATCTACATTCGCATGTTTGTCTTATTCACTGCTCTCACCCTTGAGTACAAAATGGTGTCAGGCAGGTACTGGATGCTCAGGGAATAGCTGCAGAATGACCACATTCAAGTCCACACCTCCAATTCCTGCCACACACCTCCTCGACTTCCGTTTTCAAAGCCTGCTATACCCATCGCAGGCACATCTGTGGTTAGCCAGCTCTTATGCTCCCCACTAAAAGCCTAGGTAGGTACCCACTGGGGAGGCTGCCTGGGCTTGGGACTCTCCTCTCTGTTGCTCCAAGTTCCCTCCTACTACCCACAAGACTAACAGTACCCTGTCATGCTGCCCTCAGTGGGTCTTCATAAAGCTCCCTCTGCCCATTTCACATTAGGGCAGGTGGGAGAAGTGTGCCAGAGACAGCTGCTGGCCTGCTGGCCTGTGCCTGTGACCAGGGCACAGCTGTGGGCTTGGGCATTCGTACCTGTTCGTGAGGTGCTTGCAGAGGCCAGAAGAGGTGTCCGATCCCCTGGAGCTAAAGATCCAGGCCACTGTGGGCAGCTGGAATGGGTGCTGGGAGCCAGGGTCTCTGGAAGAACAGCTGGTCCTTTAGGTGCCGAGGCTTCTCTCCAGCTCTTCAGTCTGCATCAGTTTTTACGCCTGCCCTGCAATGGAAGTGGAGGACTGCCACCCATGGAGGGACGCCGATTCTGGAACCCTTTGTACTTTCTTCTGAGCTAGGCTTAAAGCGTCCACTGTAACTTGTGCCGGACAGAGGTGAGCAAAGTCCTGGAGGCTGATCATTGGACAACCCAGTCAGATGTGTGAAAGCTCTTGAACTTTGGAGTCCAGGCAAGCTGTTTATGGTTGTCCCTGAGACAGGCTTCTGAACAAACAGCTATGCTCCAGGACTTTCACTTCTCAGGACCAGGAATAGCCCTGTTCCTCTCCTGCCCTGGCACCCAGGCTGTTCAGCGTAAGTTCCTGCACTGAAAAGGGCCTGGGTGGCTTCTTAGCAGATTCTGCTTGCCAGGGGAGAGCCTATCCCCTCTATGTTAGGTCACTGGATCCAAGGCAGGAACTATTTATCCATGCCAGTGTGGAGCCATTGGTGTGGGGGGCCACAGTAGTTTGGGCTGCTGGATTGAGCAAAGGGCAGGTCTTATCTTCTTACATGGCCCTGGGTCCCAAATAAGGTCCCAGGGTAAGCACAGACTACAGGCTTCTTTTGTTTGTCAGTGAGACATGGTCTCACTAAACGGTCCTGGTTTACTCAACTTAAAAAAAAAAAAAAACTTATTTATTTTTATGTACATTAGTGTTTTGGCTGCATGTATGTCAGTGTGAAGGTGTGAGGTCCCCTGGAACTTGAGTTACAGACCACGTGGTGGCTGAGAATTGAACTCAGGTCCTCTGGAAAAGCAGTCAGTGCTCTTAACCACTGAGCCATCTCTCCAGCCCTGACCTGGAAGTGTCTAAGTAGACCACACTGGCCTAGAATTTGCAGCAGTACCCCTGCCTCTTCTTGCCAGGTGCTCCACCATTTCTGGAAGAGATTTGTTTTTACTATGGCCTAGGACAGTGGTTCTCCATCTTCCTAATGCTGCGACCCTTTAATCCAGTTCCTCATGCTGTGGTGACCCACCAACCATAAAATTATTTTCATTGCTACTTCATAACTGTAATTTTGCTACTGTTATAAATTATAACGTAAGTATCTATGTTTTCTGGTGGTCTTAGGTGACTCCTGTGAAAAGGTTGTTTGACCCCTGAGGGTCAAGACCCTCAGGTTGAGAGCCACTGATGTAAATAAACCAAAGGACTTTGTCCATGCTCTGGTTTGCAAAGGGAGTATGGCATCCACTGTACGCTGCCAAATTTAGCAGCTACAAAGAAAAAGCAGATACCCAATTAGATCTGAATTTCAGAAAAGTATCAATTAAAAATGTTTATATTTATTGATTTTATTTTATGTGTTTGAGTGTTTTGCCTGTGTGTATGTATGCGTACCACATTCATGCTTGGGGCCTGCAGAGGTTAGAAGGAAGCATCAAATCTCCTAGAATTGGAGTTACAGACAGTTGTGAGCCACCTTGTGGGTTCTGGGAACTGAACCCTGTTCTGCAAAAGCAACATGTGCTCTTAACTTCTGAGCCATCTTTCCAGCCCCTATCAAATACTCTTTTAGCTAGGTGTGTGACCTGTGGACTATTTGGAATGTACTTACAGAAAAATTGTAAGTTGTCTTTCTAAATTAGATTTAGTTGTTGGTTTTTTTTTTTTTTTTGCTTTGTTTTGGTTTGGTTTTTGTTTTTTTTACTGTATCTGAAAGCCCTAACCCTTCCACCACCCTCCATGACTCAAGGGCTCAAGGAGCCCAGGCCCTTCCCAGAGCCTGCAGCCACATGTCAGGGAGAGTTCTGGGAACTGTCCTAACGGGCCCCTCCCTGGCTTCCTGCTGCGGCCCTGTCTTCAGTTCCTGGGTGGTGGTAACCTGTGTAGCCCAGCACTGGGTGGAGGGGAAAAAGAGAACAGAGAGAGCAAGCAAGGCTTCCCTCAAGTCATTTCACCCTGGACCCTCTGAGGAAAGCCACCCGTGTCCTTCACAGGGCCTTGTCCACATCAAAGGAAGCCATGGGCAGGCAGGTGCTTTCACACTGTGTGACAGCTGATTTTAATTATCAATCTAGAGTCACCAGGAAAGAGCTTTTCAGTGAGGGACTGTCTAGATCAGGGTGAGCTGTGGCAGGTCTGTGGGAGACTGTCCTGATCATGTTAATTGGTTGACTCACACAAAGTAGAGCCGCCACGAGCTGAGTGGTAGGCCAGCGAGCATGTTCTCTCTCTGCTCTTGACTAGGGATGTGGTGTGTGTGACCAGCTACTTCCAGTTCCCACTGCTTGATTTCCCCCGAAGTGGTGGGCTGTCACCTGCAACTGTGAGCCACAACAAATCCTTTCTCTCGGAAGTGGCTTTTCGTAAGAGTGTTCTATTATAGCAAAATGAGACTAGACCCTGTCACAAAGTGCCGTCCTCCCGAAAGGGCGTGATCTCGAGAGCTGTGCCTGCCTTTGCTCCATAGTGGCCAGTCCTTTCCCTACTCCTTTCACCTACTGTCTTAGCTCCGCACATGTCTGTGTGTGGGTGGCTCCCAACTCTGCACTCCAGCTGTCTTTGTAGTGGGGTGTGTGTGTGTGTGTGTGTGTGTGTGTGTGTGTGTGTGTAACTTATTCAGGATACTAGTTTGAGACCCATGTTTTCACCTGCTGACTGGATGTAAGCCCAGGAGCCTTCCTATCCCTCTTCCTGGAACTCTCTGGGTTCCCAGACCTCTCCTGTGCCCTCTGCTGTGGCCTGCAGGAAGACCCTGAATGCTCTTATCTAGACTGTGGAGGCACCCCCAGTCCCCCCAGCTCCCTCAGTCCCCAGCAACCCCTTCAGCCTTTCCAGGCCCAGAAGCCCTCAGTGGCCCCAGAGCCCCCAGCCCCAGCTCCAGTTCCCTCCAATTCTACCTCCACAGCATTCGTTGTTTAAGACCCGCAGTGCCTTTCCCTTTCTCTTCCAAAGATGTCAACGCACTTGTCTGAGGTGGACTTGGTAATGCACACCTACAATCACCAAGTCGAGATGGAAGCAGGGTGACCAGGAGTTCAAAATCATCCTCAACAGCACAGGGAGTCTGAAGCCAACCTGGGCGACCTGAGACCTTAAGACTCTAAGAAATTCATTTCCCCCACTTCCACTCCTATATAGCCACCTTCCTCGTCCTGTCATGTAACAGCACGGACCCTCTTCCCCAACCCTCTCCCAACCAAATGCCTGGCAGTTCACCTGTCCAGCCCTGCCCTTTCCAGAGTGTAAGTTTGTCAGTCAATGAATGCCCTTCACGAACCTCTGTCCTAATTCCTTTCCTCTTGGCACTCCCTCTTGGAGCTCGTTAGGGTTTGACTGTACAATGTCCTCTGCCAGGACACGTATTACATGCATGGCTCTGCAACCCCTGACACTATTAATGACACTCTGCTATGCTTGCAGACAGGAGCCTAACATAACTGTCTTCTGAGAGGCTTCATCCAGCAGCTGATGGAAAGAGATGCAGAGACCCAGAGCCAAACATTAGGCAGAGCTCGGGGAGTCTTGTGGAAGAGTCAGGGGAAGGATTAAGGGAGGGGTCAAGGACTCCACAAGGAGACCTACAGAGTCAACTAATCTGGGCCCTTGGGGGCTCACAGAGATTGAACCACTAAACAAAGAGCATGCATGGGTTGGACCTAGGCCCCCTACACATTTTGTAGCAGATGTGCAGCTGTTCTTCATGGGGGTCCCCCAACAAATGGAGTGGAGGCTGTCTCTGACTCTGATGCCTGCATGAGGATCCCTTTCCCATAGCTGAGCTGGCTTGTCTGGCCTCAGTGGGAGAGGAGGCACTTAGTCCTGCTGCGACCTGATGTGCCAGGGCGGGTTGGTACCCATGAGGAGCACCCCCTTCTCTGAGAAGAAGAAGGGAGAATTGGGGAGAGGTGTGTGAGGGTGGGATTGGGAGGAGAGGAGAGAGGCTGCAATCAGAAAGTGAATAAATTAATTAATTAATGGGAATATGCGTGGTTCTGAGCTACTGATGCTTTTTTTTTTTTTTTTTTTTTGGAGGTTCTGGGAACTTTAAGCAGAACCCAGTTGAAAGAAGCAGGTCGCTGGGGTCATTCCTTTGAAGACTATACCTAGTGTTTGGTCCTCTATAGTCTCCTCTGCTTCCTGTCAACCATGAGGAGGGTGGCCGGTCACATGTTCCCACTCCCAGGATATTCCACCCATGTTTGTAGAGCCATGCAGCCAGGGATAGAACTCCCTGGAACCACAAGCAAATAACCACCCCCCCCCCCCCCCAGTTGTTTCTGCTAAATGTAGCAGTTAACTAGTACACCCGTGGAAGAGTGCTAGCGCTACCCTGCTAGCCTCAGGAGTTGCCAAAGGATGGAAATTAGTTGGTAAACTGAAAAGGTCTGCGGAGCTGTGGCAACTAGAGGGGCAAGTGGTCTTGGAGAGTCTCGTAAAGCTCTTTGTACATTGACCTCAGATCCACACCAGAAGCTCAGGACACCACCACATGAAAGGACCAGGGAAACTATGCAGTTTGAGCAGGGAAAAATGGGTGAATTGGGGGTGGGGAGTCATCAATCTAGTCGCCAGAACCTATTCACTCACGAAGCCTGAGTCTGCATGAGAAGCCCTGGGGAGGCAGGGAGTGAGGACAGAACAAGAGAATCAGGCTTCGGCCCCTTCCTTTCAGCTCAAGGAGGTGAGTCATCCAGAGGTGCTGGCCCAGATTTCACCATCCTCTACTTGAGACTAAACTCAATGGTCCAGAGAATGGAGACCACAGTACAGTGAGTGAGTCACAGAGCTGAGTCACAGCCCACTCAGCCCCTTTCAGGGGTCTGACGAAGGCCAAGCCAGCACAGCAGCATTCTAGCCTTACACCACACACACACACACACACACACACACACACACACACACACACTCCTCCTCCAGACTGATGACCTCATAGCATGCTTCTCGTGACAGCCAGTCTCACTGACTTCACAGGCTCAGGGAATACTACTGCATCTGCCACAGAATGAGCTTTCCCCACCCTCTCTCTTAGTCCCACACTCACTCACTCACTCATTCATTCATTCATTCCTTGTGCGGGTACTGAGCTAAAAAACCCCAGTCCTGGCCTTTAGGATCTCCCAGAAGCAGAGGATCAGTTCCCATCCTGGCTTTACCATTGCAGAGGCATGGGCAAGAAGCAACAAAAGATCCTTGCTTAGCATTCCATCTCATACAACACCGAACAAGACAGCCAGGCTGAGACATGGGTGTCAAAGCAGGGATGGGTGGAGAACATCCAAACCCAGGACTCCCAAGCCTGGACTACTCTTCCCAGAAGGAATGCCAAGCCGAAAGGTTGTATCTATACAGACTCAAACATTCAGTTTTCTTTGAATGACACATGGGGTTACGAAGTGAGATCTGTATCTAATTAATTATTAACTAATAGTCAGGTCCTAAAGAAACCCAAGACAAGGCTCACTGAGTGCCTGTGGTTTCTCCTAGCACTCCTCACCCCACTTCCTATCCTAAGCCACTCTAGCACAGGGGCTTTGGTCCCTTCCCAAGGTCCCCTTTCCTACAGGTCACACTCTCTCGTAGTCTCCTGATCCTTGGCTCCTCTCTGGTTCCCTTGCCCTCTCTCCTCTTCTCTCTCTTCTTTTCCTGTCTTACTCTTCTCATGGCATGGCTCTGTCTGCTGGTTACCTTTAGTCCACCACTTTCTCTTCCTAGTCCGGAATCTTCCAGATGCCTCTGGCTGTGCTCTCCCTCATATACAATAAAACCCTTCTCCTCAACCATACCTTGGAGCAGTCAAGTCTTAATTTTCATCAATAATAAAAAATAAATTTGCAGAGGAAAAAGAAGTATAGTACTTTGGTAACTTCCATCTCTTTCCAGTCCTAAATATAATTTTTACTACAGAAATTAACCACGTCACGGGAAGACCAGAGCCTAAACTAACGGATGTAGAAGAAGTTCTAGTCTTACTGGTCCATTTTCAGTGTGACTGCTGAGTTCAGGCTGCTTTTAACAGAGGAGTTGTCTCATTGTGCTGCCCAGCTCAGCTCCAAATCCCCCTCAGCCTCCTGAGTCACTGGATTGTCAGTGTGCCGCTACACTCAGCTTGAATAGTATCAAGTGACAGCATGGACTATCAGGAAATATATACCATCAGAACTTAGATGACCTGTAATCAGCTAAGTTTTGTCTGTCTACTTCATTTTAGAAGTAGAAGCCGGTGGCTAATGAGGTAGCTCGGCAGTTAAAATCACAGGCTGCTCTTCTAGAGGATCACAGATCAGTTCCCAGCCCCTACATGGCAGCTCACAACCTCCTGTAACTACAGTCCAAGGGAATCTGATGCCCTCTTCTGGCTTCCATGGGCACTGCAACATGTGGTGCACAGACATAATTCAGGCGAACATTCACGAGCAAAAAATAAAACCAAATATCATTATGCTGGGCATGGTTGGTACAGGCCTTAAATCTCAGCCCTTGGGAGGCAGAGGCAGGTAGATCTCTGTAAGTTCCCCTGAGCTACACAGCAAGTACCAGGACAGCCAGAGCTACATAGTGAAACCTTGTCTCAAAATAAATAAATAAAATCTCAAAAGAAATTTAGAAGTAGAAACTCACACCTGGTAAGATGGCTTAGGCCCGTAGTCCCTGAATTTGGGAGATAGAGACAGGAGGAACACCACAAATTTGAGGCTAGTTGGTTCTACATGATGAGGGCTGTTGGTTGTCCCTCTCAAAAAAAGGAAGCTTAACTATTTGATAATTTCTATCTATTCTTCACATGATTTTCTCAAGAAATAAAGCATATTACAGAATACAGAAAATACTGCATTAGTCTCAAAACACCAACATAACCACTGAAGTCATTTGCGATTATTTTATAACTTCTTTTTACACAATTGTAATCCTATAGTATAAATAATTTCATGTCCCTTTTTTCATTTGCTTTTATGTTCTAACTATTTCTACCATGTTATTGGAGTCTGTTATTTTGAATGACTGTTTATTATTTCAGCAAGAAGGGGGTCTTAGTTTTCTTCACGACTTATTTGACGATTTAAATCATGCCCTAGTCTTAGATATTAAGTTGCTACATGTTGCTTTTTCATTTGTTTCTTTCTTTGGGATAGATTCATAAAAGGAGTTAGTAACATTTTAAAGTCAAGCTGTATATGTTAACAAATTGCTTTAAGACTGAATGAATCGCAGGGCGTGGTGGCCCACGCCTTTAATCCCAGCACTCGGGAGGCAAAGGCAGGTGGATCTCTGCGAGTTCGAGGCCAGCCTGGTCTACAGAGCGAGTCCAGAACAGCCAGGGCTAAACAGAGAAACCCTGTCTCAAAAAAACAAAACAAAACAAAAAGACTGAATGAATCATTCTCTGGCCTGTACAACAGGAGCCTATTCTGACTGAGTATTTTTCTTTTCATTGCCCAGAAAGTCTTAAAGAAAATACTTCAAATTTCAGTATGTGACCAAAATGTTTATGTTTATACCTTCTGACCCACCTGCTCTCCCACAGGATTGTGGTGATGACCATCAGTTATCAGTGTGTCCTGATGTCTGTCAAGATATAACTGGGATATATCCTGACATGATATGATGGGAACACGAGATATGACGGGAACACAAGGAACCTAAATAAAACATGTTCAAAGTTAGTGGAGAGGATTTTCTATCAACTGAGATAACAATAATGTCTTATGTTATTGCAGCACTTACATGAGATAATTTATATAAAATATGGAGCACACCACCTTGTATTTAAGACTTATGCATGTTTAGTGGATTTTTAAGTGTTTTTTTTTTTTATCCTGACATTTTGACTATAGAGGCTCCTACTGCCCTTCCCATAATCTTGGTCTCTAATTCTCACTCTTATTCCAGCAGTACACAGCCTTCAGGGGACAGAGCTTTTGCGATACTGTATCAGCCACACGTCTCATTTGACAAATCATAAGCCATTAACCCCAGAGTGACACCGAGGCGTTCGGGAACCAGCACTGCACACGTGTGTGAGCAGTAAACGCCAGAATAAATGGATGTCATTCCTGGGCAGATAGTGCTGAGGACAAACAGTGAGAGCTAATTCTCACTAGAACAGCTGCTGGTGAGGAGTGGGGAGGTACTCAAGTAAGTAACAACAAGAATATGTGATTGTTGTCCTTGCTGTCTGTCACTGTGATCATCTTGTCTGTTTGATTGGTTTGGGGCTTTTTTCTTTTTTGAGACAAGTTCTTGCTTTATAGCCCAGCGTGACCTTGAATTTGTGGCTACCCTCCTGCTTCTGCCTCCAGAGTACTGGGATTACACGCATACACCTGATGCCTTGCTGGAAATTTTTGTTTGTGTTTGTTTTCAAGACAGGGTTTCTCTGTATGACCACCCTGGCTGTCCTGGAACTCACTCTGTAGATCAGGCTGGCCTCTAACTCAGATCCACCACACACTTTACCCATGGGATCTTTTTTTTTTTTTTTTTTTTTTTTTTGAGGCAGGGATTCTCTGTGTAACAACAGCTCTGGCAGTCCTGGACTGATTTTGTAGACCAGGCTGGCCTCAAACTCGCAGAGACCCGCTAGCCTCTGCCTTGAAAGTGCTGAGATTAAAGACGTACCACCATGCCTGGCATCCATGGGAATTTTTAAAAGTTGAAATTTCCCAACATATGTAATGGAATGTCTCATGCTTACATTCAGAAGATAATGAAAGAAGCTGGGCGTGTGGTCCATGCCTTTAATCCCAGCACTCGGGAGGCAGAGGCAGGTGGATCTCTGTGAGTTCGAGGCCAGTCTGGTCTACAAAGTGAGTCCAGGACAGCCAGGCTGTTACACAGAGAAACCCTGTCTCAAAAAACCAAAAAGAAAAAAAAAAGAAAGAAAGAAGACAAAAATCACTTTTTACAAAGAAAACTGAGGAGGAGAATACTAAGTCAATGAGTTTGGTCCAAGTTCAGGAGCACTACACTGAGACCCTTGCTCATTTGAACGTAGGAGAGACATACTAAGCTGGAATCCAGGCCCTTCTACTCTGTAAACATGCCCCATTAGTCTATCTTTTTTTTAAAAACAGGGTCTCACTATGTATCCCTGGCTAGCCTGGAATTCATCATGTAGACCAGGATGACCTCTGACTCATAGAGCTCTGTCTGCCTCTGCCTAGTGCTAAGATTAAAAATGTTTGCCACCCTCCCCTTCCAGCTCATCTTCTCTCTCTGAGCTTCCACTGTAAAGGGGACCACAGAAGGTTCCACATTTGGGCTTGGTGAGGGTTAAGGGGAGCAACACAAACGTTTTTAAAGTCTGGTTCTCAGGGCTGGAGAGATGGCTCAGAGGTTAAGAGCACTGACTGCTCTTCCATAGGTCATGAGTTCAATTCCCAGCAACCACATGGTGGCTCACAACTATCTATACTGGGATCTGGTGCCCTCTTCTGGCTTGCAGACATACATGAAGACAGAACACTGTATGTATAATAAATAAAATCTTAAAATGGTTCTTACCCTCTTTATACCTTGTCCATTGCATGTACACTGTATGTATAATAAATAAAATCTTAAAATGGTTCTTACCCTCTTTATACCTCGTCCATTGCATGTGCAGCATGAGAAACATAGGGACCTAGTTTGGCAAACCACACAATCTGCCAGGATTGCCTGCAAGGTTTCTGCTTCCTCTCAAGCCCTCTAGCGACCGATGGGGAGGCGCATGGCAGAGGAAGGAATCCTGACCATGCCATCTTCCTTAGACTCCAGGCCCTCGCATTCTCCAAAGAGAAACGCAGTCAGGCAGCGGAGGCTGGCCTTGAGTTAGCTGCTGGTGGACTGAGCTTCGAATGGTCACCTAGGAAGGCACCCAAGAGCACCAGGCGGCTTGGAGCAGAGGCTGTTCCCCAGCGAAATGAAGGGCTTGGTGTGGGGAGGGGAAGGAGGAAGGGGTGAGTGGGTGGGTGGGAGAGAGAGGGAAGAAGGAGCCCTAACGAGTTAATGGAGGTAGAAGGCATTGTGTGGGGAGGAGGGGTTTGAGGGATGATGACAAAGAAGAGGAAGGTGGGGAGACATTGGAGAGGGGAAGAAGAAAACTGAAGGATTGTGAGGGAGGGAAGAGGAGGCACTCCTCGCCCTCCAATTTACTGTCCATTCCTTCTCCCTCCGCCCAAAACATCCAGCCTGTGTCTTTGTGGCCTCTTTGGGCTGGGTTACAGTCTCACAGCCAACCCTCTTGACGGTTGTCAGGAGGTCCCTGGGGAGGACGCCGCAGGAGCCTCAAATGCCACCTACTCCCGGCCTCTCTCCCAGTTGATGTTTCTATTTTGGGCACCACATTATTTCCTGCTGTGATTTTTTTTTCCAAGCTTCTAATTCGGGCTCTGAGGTAAGCTCTGACATCCGCTCGTGCCTGCAGCCCCTCCCGCACACTGCTTGTCCTCCCAGGGCGCGGGCATCCCTCAGGCCCAGCAGCAGCCCAGCCACTGCAGGGAGTCTTGGCAGGGCCTGCCTAAAAATAGGCTTTTGGGAGGAGGGATTTCCCCTCCCCCTGGTAGGGCAGAAGGGGGCTAGCTGGAATAGATTTCTAGGCAAGGATTTGGGGGTGATTGAGGGTGACTGACAGGGACCTGGTACGAATTGTGCCATTGTGCCTAGCAATGGGGGCAGGGTGCGTGGATGCTTTTGTGTCCGTGGTCTTTAACTATGTTTGGACAAGGGCCCTTTAGAGATGCTGAAGACAGCTGCGCACCATCCCAGAAAAAAGTCCACAGCAAACTCACAGGTAGACTCCTTGTAATTTCAGGCTTATGAACCTCCTGGAGTTGGGACAGCCCCAGGTTAAAATCCCCACTGGAAGGTCCTTGGGTATGCATGGGCACATCCCTCCTAGATGGCTGCACCCAAACCAGACTCTGAACGCCCTTCTTCCTCTCCTCTCACCCCTGCTATGCCTCATTATATTTAATCAATATGTGTGTTTTTTTTTTAAAAGAAGATGTCTCTGTATGTGCAAGTATTTCAAACAGGTAGATTGCAGCAGCGTCTTCAGAACAACTGCAGCCTTCTAGAACTCCCTTCTAGTTTGTTATCAGGGTCCTGCTGGCCATGGGCACTGGGAAGGACTCTTTCTGCACTGGGTTCTAACAGACTTAGATTCAAATTTTAATAGGTTTTGTTTTTGTTTACCCTGACTTCTCTCTTACCATGGATACTGTAGTGATAAAGTTCCTCACACAACAAAATGAGAGTGCAAGCGGAGGCATCTTTCAATGTCTTTGGCCACCGGAGGAGCCTTTTTTGCTTCTGAATCTCATGTGCCTTGTCTGTTGCCTTTTAGAATGGGTAACATCCAATAAAATTTGGGTTTTAAATTTTTAATCACACTTTATTTGTGTGTGTGTGTGTGTGTGTGTGTGTGCGTTAGTATATGGGGAGGATGAATAGGGAGGTCAGAGAACAATTTGCAGAAGTTGGATCTCTCCTTCCACCATGTGAATCTCAGGGGGAGGCTCTGGTAGTCAGGCTTGGTGGCAGGTACCTTGACCTATTAAGCATTCCTCCTAATTTTTGTTTTTAAACTAAAGCTAATTGCTATGGTCTGAATATTGGTGTTCCCTGCCAAAACAAAGTCAAAGTCATTTGTTAGAATTAAACTTCTTCTTCTTTTTTTTTTTTTTTTTTTTTTTTGTTGAGATAGGGTTTCTCCTGGTAGACCTGGCTGTCCTGCAACTCAGAGATCCTCCTGCCTCTGCCTCCCAAGTGCTGGGACTAAAGGTGTGTGCCACCACCACTGGGCTAGCCTAACTGCTAGCTATACTACTAGGAGACAGAGACCCTGAGAGGTGACTAAGTCATGCAGGTGCCTTTTTCAAGAATGGGATTAGGAAAAATGGCTTTCAAGAGCTTGTAAGGACCTGCTGGTACCTTGAGACACTGGACTTCCCTGTCTCTAGAACTCTGAGAATAAAATTCTATTGTTTAAAAATGACTCAATCTTAGGTATTTTGTATTAGCCATCCAATGGACTGGAACAGGTAAACTGAGTCCAAACTAAGGAAGTGATGTAAGATAAGCTATTTCTAATATAGTACTGAATGAGGATCAGGAGCCCATCTCCAGGAATATGAAGAGTGGCTAATAATGAGATTTAACCTTTGAAATGTTTGTTCTTGACTGTACAGCCGCCATTTTCCCACAGATGTTCTCTTCCTACCTGTACACGGGCACTGATTTCTGTCTGTCTATCCTTTGGGAGCTCTCTCTGGTTCCCATTTCTTTCTGACTCTAACCTTCACATTTTGTTTGTTTTGTTTTGTTTGTTTTCAAGACAGGGTTTCCCTGTATGACCTCCCTGGCTGTCCTGGACTCGATTTGTAGACCAGGCTGGCCTTGAACTCACAGAGATCCACCTGCCTCTGCCTCCCTAGTTCTAAGACCAAAGGCATGAGCCACCAAGCCCAGCTAATCCTTCACCTTTTGATGGGCACAACTTCCTGGTTCTTGACTTATTATCTCCCCTGTTTTTCAATCTGGCCCACTTTAGTCTCCCCTCACTACAATAAAAATAATTAACCAAGAAATGCCCCTCACCAAAAGGCAGTCATCCCCAATTGTAATGCCTAGTGGGACCAGGCAGGTCATGAAAGGGTAAGGCAAAGGGGGGGGGGGGCGGGGGAGCGTGGCATTTAGACCCCAGGTCCCTAATGTATAGGGTACCTGCTACTTAGCTCCTCTTCATTTCAAAGCCAGTGTGAAACAGATCCCCCAGTTTTTTGTTTTTTTGAAAGAACTATCAAATTTAGGTTTTTAGAAGTCATCTACAAGCCAAACAAAACACAGCTGAAGGCTGAACTTAGCTGGCAGGTCACCCTGTAGTCATTCTCAATGCAGCAGAAAGCAGTGTACACTGGGCCTTGTGGTTATGCCAGGAATGGGGGCTGTGCTACCCCGAATAAACTTCATCCCCTCACCTGTGCAGCAAAGGAGTCTGTTACACGCTCCCGAAGGCCCTTTCAGTTTGGTAGCATCCCGGTTCTTTGCTTATCCTAATAGGGGAGCCCTGCTTAGTTGATCTGGCTGGCTAATGACAGCCGCCATGCACACACAGTGATGAACATGGATCACCACTTTTCAAAGAACAGGAATACAATAAGCGTTGGGTTAACTGGAATTCTCCAGGGTTAACTGGAAAATCCCCTCAATCAAGGTTATTGTTGAAAGACGTTCGAAAATACCAGCGTTGCTTCCTGCCTTTCTAAGCACAGGGGATGTCGCCATGCCCAGCTAGAGGAACTGATGAGTCAACGTCGTCTGGAGATGGCTCTGCCACCAGGCCTGCAGCGGAGCCAGCCGCAGTTTCTCTCAGCCAATGGCTGCCCAGGGGTACCCGCAAGCCAAGAACATCACAGCTGTCCGTAAAACAACTATCCTGGGCTGGGGGAAGAGGGCTTGCCAGCTTCTTTGTTCCATTTCCTATCCATATGGCTTTAGGGAAATGTTACATCTGAATGATAGTTTCCTTGTCTATAAATGGGAGGCAACAATATGGTCCCACTGAGTTGTCATCAGAAGTGAGTGAAATGAGGGGTCATAAGTGTGTGGGGGGGCATTTGGGATGTAGTGAGTGCTGGAAAATGTAGTCACTGCCCCATTAGGAGTGCAAGTATTTTTATCATGTGAAGCCCATGTAGTCCTCTAGCTTTTTCTTGGTAAAGTTAAAAAGGCGACACCAGTCACCCCCAACCTCAACAGACATTTGAGAAATCAGCTATTACAGAATTTAATTTTCTACTCCCTTCTCTTTTCCATCTTTACCTATCACCATGAAATATATGCCAGCCTTAAAATCAGAGTCATAACCTCACTTTTGAACTGCCATACTAATAGCTGATTCCATCAAGAATCATCAGTGGGACTAGCAAGATGGCTCCGGAGGTAAACACACTTGTTGCCAAGAATAAACTACCTGATTCTGGTCCCCGTCACCCATATGGTGGAAGGAGAGAACTGACTCACATATTGCCTTCTGATTTCTACCCATGCCCTACGGCCCAAGTAGTACAACCTCCTCACAAAATAATTAAATACATAAAATGCAAAAAAAAAATCATTGAAGAATCATCAATACCTGTAGAAGTTTACTTTGGATGGGATATGTACAAAATTGAAGTGCCTCCACCCAGTCACTGTTTAAAAATGTATTTTTATTTATGTGTGTTTGTGAACATGTGTGCAGATGCCAGAGGAGGCCAGAAGAGCATGTCAGATCTGGAGATGGAGTTACAGGCCTGCAGTAGGTGCTGGGAACTGAACTCTGGTCTTCTCCCAAGACAGGAAGTGCTCTTAACTGCTCAGAATTCTTCTAGCTCCTCATTTAGCAACTAACTGCAAAGGGACCAGACAGAAACTGTATATCACCCAGAGAAGCTGACAGACCCTCCTTTAGCCAGGGATAGACACAAACTGTATATCACCCAGAGAAGCTGACAGACACTCCTTTAGCCAAGGGATGGAACTGTTATCATTAGTCCTGTGGGATCCCTGCTCCTAATCACAAGCCCTTGTCACCCTAACCCACCAGAGGAGCAGTCTGCCCACTGCTGGCCTGGGCTCTGGAGGAGGGTCAGTGTCTGGGAGACCAAGATGGCTGAGGAAGCATCTTAAGCTAAAAGCCAAAGAGATATGAGACTAAATGGAATATGTGATCTGTATATGTGATTTTGGATCCTAGGTTTTATTTATAACATTTTTGGGAGAAATCAATTTTAATATGGGTTATTAAACAATATATGATATCCACATTAAGTTCCCTGGTTAATATGACATCTGTGTTCTTGAGAAATTCATGCTATAGTATTTAAAGGCAGAGTTATTTAATGCCTGCAACTTCTCAAAGGGTTATAAGAGAGGATGCAAGTACAACTGTGTATATACGTAGAAAGGGACTACAAGCACTGATGTAGCAAGATGCTGACATTTGGTACCTGAGTGAAGAGTACATGTACTTCTTTGTATTAGTCTCAAAGCCTATAAGTAAATTAAACTATTTTAAGATAAATAAAACAAAACCTGGGGCTGGGTATGTGTAGCTTAGTGGAGGAGTGTGTGCCTCATAGGAAAAAGAAAAGAAAAACAAAACAAGGGGTTGGAGAGATGGCTCAGCAGTTAAGAACACTGGCTGCTCTTCCAAAGGACCCAGGTTCAAATCCTAGCATCCACATGGCAGTTTGAAACTATCTGTAATGGCTAGTCGTGGTGGCGCAAGTGTTTAATCTCAGCATTTGGGATTAAAAGCACACAGAAGCAGGCAGATCTCTGTGAGTTTGAGGCTAGCCTGGTTTAAAAAATGAGTCCAGGACAGCCAGGACTACACAGAGAACTGCCACCCCCCCAAAACAAACAAAATCAAGGCTAGGCATGGTGGTGCATGCCTTTAATCCCAGCACTCCAGAGGCAGAGGCAGATAGATCTCTGTAAATTCAAGGCCAGACTGGTCTACAGAGTGAGTTCCAGGATAGCCAGGGCTACACAAAGAAACCCTGTCTTGCCGGGGCGTGGTGGCACAAGCCTTTAATCCCAGCACTCGAGAGGCAGAGGCAGGCGGATCTCTGAGTTCGAGGCCAGCCTGGTCTACAAAGCGAGTACAGGACAGCCTGAGATACACAGAGAAACTCGAAAAACCAAAAAAAAAAAAAAAAAAAAAAAAAACCCTGTCTTGAAAACAAAACAAATCAAAACACCCAAGTCTGCCAGTCATGGTGGAACACACCTGTAATCCCAGCACTTGGGAAGTGGAAGCAGGGAGATCAGAAGTTCACTGTACTTCACTGTAGAAGTTCACCCTCTAGCTCAAGGCCAGGTTGGGCTACGTGAAAAAGACAAAAACAAAACAATCAGGCAGATATGGGCGCCATGTACAGAGCAGTCTCACCTGCCTGCGTATAACGAAGTAGAGCCCTCACATGCAGACAGGTTGGCACTCAAGCCCCCAGGGCTTCTGTTCATCATTCAAATACACCCACCAACAGGGTGCCTCTCTTGGGGCTGTGAAGGGACTAAATGAAGTAGCCGGTGTCGAAGCCCACCAGAGAATTAATTATTCATGTACTCTTCAAATATATGCTGGCAAGAGTCCGGAAGACGGCAATGAATGGCTAAACGCACGGGCAGCACCCAATACAGATTGGACATTTGCAGAGTGTTTGACAAGTGAACAAACGAATGGCTGGGCTCTAGTTCTGGTGTCTATCTGGAGAGAGCCAACCTCTTTCCCAGGCTGTAAGGCTCACATTGCTATAGAAAGAAGGCACTTCACTTCTCCCGTCAGAGCGCAGAGCCCAAAGACACCCCCCCCCCCAAAAAAAAAAAAACAAACAAAAAACAAAACGCCATCTCCCCTGTTAGGAAGAAATAAAGCTCAGATTCGGAGCAGCCTTGCTGAGCCCTGTGGGGCCAATGGGGCCTTGTTTTGTGCTTTCCCCGGCACCACAGGCTGCCTTGTTTATTTGTTCAGCAGGTTTATTTCAGCCATGGCACAGCCTGTTCCGACTCTGGAACATTTACCAGATGAGCCAATTTTTAAAAATCATACAAAATAAATGATTTGCTTTTGGAGCTAAAGGGTGGGGCTGCCAGGGTGGGAGACAGGTTTCTGGCCAGCTCTGGGCAGAGTTCTGGCTTATCCTTCGATGAATTCTTTCCCCCTCTTGCCCATGGGAACCAAAGGAACTGCAATGGGATTTCCTGCCTCTATTTCTCCAGACTATGATGTGGAAAGATTGGAACATTCAACCGTAAGATTTCCGGTTCTCATCTCCACCCTCATTAGTTCCATTCCAAAGCTTGGCTCTAAACAACTTTGTTCAAGCCACAGCCCCAACTAATTGATCAGCCTGGGGATGGAGATGTCCGAACTAGACTTGGACCACCCCAGTCCCTCTGCAGTGCCTTCCTTCCCCTCTCTGCTTGTGAATTCTGGCTTTATCCTTCTAAGTCCAGCTGGTATCTCATCACCTCCAAGCCTACTGTCTCCCTTGTCACTGGTCAGCTATTAAAAATATTTATCTCAAAGCCCAATCAGGGTTAACAGGACAGCTAAAATGTTGAATTTCTTTGCTTTTTTCTGACTGGATATTAACTTAGAAGAGTGATATTAGTTATCTCAGTTGATCCTAAATACTTATTTGTAGCTATGTAGATATTTTATCACCAAAAGCCTAGACATTAATGATTCATACATTCAATTTGGGGACCCCCCCCCTAAAAAAACTTTATTCAAACCTTAATTTAAGCAGCTGTAACTGCAATCCCAGCACTCAAGACCGAGGCAGGAAAACTGAGAGTTCAAAGCTAGCCTGGGCTACACAGCAAGACTGTTTTTAAAAAGTTAAAAAAAAAAAAAAACTAAACTAAAGAACACAGCCATGGGCATCAAATAGCTGGAAAAAAAAAAGATAGGCACTAGAGAGGACAGATAAGAGGAGTCCTTGTGGTGAAGGGAAAGTGATAGGTCTACCTGGCCTTTTGACATGTACCTGACTTGTTTCCCTAAAAAGCCACGTGCACAGTAGGCAACTTTCAAGGTCCCCTGGATAGATGCTTGAGGTGATGATACTCTCTGGCTCCCAGGATCACTGCAGCCTCTGCCAACCCCAGCCAGTAGTTCCATAAGAACCAATTTAGGAGCTGTTCCAGTCCCAGGCCCTGGATGCCTAATTGATGACAAGTCCCCTTAGCACTCACTCAGGGAGCACAATGGCTGGTGAGGACATGGGGGGACAGGGCAGTGTATCCTGGACCCCAATGCCAACACCAGCACCTCTGGGACAACTCAAGGCAGCTCCCCCAGATTCAAAGCTGGCCAGCTGTGGGAGGTGCTGTTCCTCTCTTCCAAGATGACCTCAGACTTCCATCGCCAACCCTGAACCTGCTCTGCGCCAATGAAAATAGTATGTCAGGAGCCTCCTTAGGTATCTGGAGGACAGGCCCCACGGCTCTGCCCTTCCTCATGTGAGGTCATCAAATCAGGATGACAAAGCAAACAGTGACATGTGCTAGGACTTGTTCCCAGGATGATTCCAAGGATTCTCCGGCCGGCCCTTCCCTCCTCCTCCTCACTTCAGAATGGCAAATCCACTTGTGGGCAGCAAACTGAACTGGGCTAGGTAATTGGATTCCTAGGAATGACAGAGAGATGAAAGATCCTGGATAGACAGACACTACCACGATGCATCCATTCAAAGTCTCAACATGCTAATTTGATGTAAGGCAGGTAGGAATCCCTTACCCACTGACAGGGGAGGAGTGTAAGACCGACAGTTCAGTGTTAACATTGCCTAGACTCAGACTTGCAATTGTTTTGTGGATTGGTCTTGTCGCAGCTTCCCATCTTAATGCAGTTTCTTAAAACTTGACACTAGGAACCTTAAACTTCCCACTCTTGGCCTTGCTGCCTGTCAACACCCATGCCATCGTTTAATGTTTTTCTTTCCTTTTTATATGTGAAATAGTGTCTCACATATACTTGGCTGGCCACAAAGTCCCTATTAACCAAGGATTCTCCCGTGTTTACCTCCTGGGTGCCGAGACTCTATGTGTGTACTGCTGTGTTCCCAGGGCTCTGCACGCATGGCTGGTATCTCACTGCCTGAGCTAGTTACAGTTTCCAGCCCTGCTCTTAACTGGACCCACAGTGGTGGGATTAGCATGTAAGAAAGCTTGTTTGAATCCCCAACTGGGCACAGCGCTCCATGTGCCTGTAATCCCAGCATTGTGGTGGGCAGGAACAGATCTAGAGAGCTCAATGGCTAGCCAGCTTAGCCAAAACAAGGTTTCTGGTTTAACGAGGCAAACTAGGTGTGCCCTTGGACAAGTCACTTTTGTCCAGCCTGAGTGACTATCATCTCTTTCTGCCATTCAAGAATGGTAGATAACAGATCTGGGGGGAAAGGAGGTATGAAAGTCCTCTGCAAACCATAAAGCTATAACAGCACTGTGGATGGATGGACCAAACTCTCCCACGGAATGTTTTCACTGTAACCAGAGAATGACTCTCCAGGAGAAACTAAAGGCAGTAAACGATGGGTTGTAAAGAGATTCGGGGAGCAGCCTTTGGACCTCAGCAATGTCCCTAGCTAGTGTGCCGTGCCCAGGTGTTGGGCTTGGAAAGATCCTGTGGAGCTGAAGCAACTTGCTGCCCTTGAGTCCTTCAGAATACTGTTTTTCTAAGTCTTAACTTTTCTTCTGTAGGAATCATTTCTTTCAGACCTTGCCAGTTAGCTGAATAGTAGTGGGTCTCTACTGCCCTCGTGTGGTCAATTCCTAACATTGCTGCATGGGCTTCTGAAGGGATTTGAGGCACAAAAGTCAACCTGACTCAGGAGGGCAAAGCCAATCCTCCAAATCAGCATTTCCAGGGCTAGCAGAAGACTTGTACCCCAAACTAAAATCAGTGCCTCGAAGGTGATGCTCCTCCATGGAAGGGAGAAACTACTGTAGTGGGTGGGGGATGCTGACAACAGGGAAGCCATGCATATGTGAGGGCAGGGGCAGAGGAAATGCTGGACTACGGGTTGGCTGTTCAGCTTTGCTGTGAACTGAAGACTACTTAAAGGTAAACTACTTTTAAAATACACTGCAAAGAAAATAAAAACAATTTTACCAACCCCAATTTGAATAAGGCACTATCAACTTCAATTTTCTACTAATAAATACATCTCTAGGTGCCATCATTCCTTGTTAACCATGGGTATCCAGGATCCAAATGCACATGACCGAATGTGGGGTGTTCAATTCCCTTCTATAAAATGACAACATATTTGCCTAAAAGAGCTCTAGAAAAACAGCCCACTCCAAAAAGTTAGAACTTCTGGGGGGATGTTTGTTATTGAGAGAAGCCTTGGCTGGCTTCAAACTCACTATGTAGACCAGGCTGGACTCAAACCCAGAGATTTAGATTATCAGGCGTACTGATTTAGGCGTACTGATAATTTAGATTATCAGGTGGTGTGAAGTGGCATGTTGAGTCATGGTGATTAAAAGTACAGGGAGCCTAAAAGGGACTTAAAGCCTCAAAGGAATTTGATATTGGAGAACCTCTGGGTTTCAGAGCAAGGCACTGGGCCTAAGGATGTGAAGCAGAGAGACAAAGCAGACAAGGGAAACCTGGGAAGAGTCACGGGGCGAAGGCCATATGAAGTCTTTACATGAACAATCTAAACCGGATTTGAGGAATGAAGAAGATCCCCCCAGTGGGAACCACTTCCTCTTCACATGCTAAGTCAGTCAACTCTTCTCACAATGCCAGCTACTACAGAGGAGAAAGATTTCTGGCCTCCTATAGAATAGAGATCTCAATTCCATCATGAGGCATGGTGTGCTAAACCCCTAAGCCCAAAGTAGGGTAAGGTCTGATTAGAGACCAGAGAAATCTTGAAATTTTTTTCTCAGTGCCACATCAAATTGGGGGGGGTGTCTCAGGATCAAAGAATGGTTAGTCACCAAGTGAGACTGTACCAGTTTGATGCCATGACCCAGTCCCCAGAGATCAAGGGGCTTTATGTTATTTCCCAGAAGTTCAGCATCTGGTTAGACCAAATCCTGTATGGGAACTCAGCCCCAGCACCCCCCCCCTTCAATTCCTGGTTTTCATTGCCGTAGAGCTGGCAGGCTTCCCTCTGGCTCCCATTCTTTCAGGAAGCCATCTACAGCTGCTGGCCCCCGTCACATCCTATGAGGTGGTGGCAGCAGCAGCATTTCAATGGTAAAAGAACAGATTTCAGGTTATGGCTAAGGGCTTCAGGGTTAGTTCAGAAATGTGCAGGATTTCAAAAAAGGGCTAACCCCTCTGGTTCTAGCAACGTAGTAACCGGTAAGGGCTTAGACTTCAAGAGGCTAGCTGCACTCCAATTCCTATTTGTCTTGGAACAATTCTAGGAAGAATGTTTACACCGAGCAATCAACAAACACTAATGGAATGTACTTTGTATAGTCTCTGCTCTCAAAGGGTTTCCATGCCAAGAGCAGGAGGGTTATCTTGTGCTAATGCTTCTCCACACCTACACGTGCAGCACACATTCACAAGGAACAGACACACAAACGACACATTGTTTTTAAAGGCAATGTGTATTTTAGGGACTAGACGTGAGGGAAAGCGGTTCTCATCAAGGGCTGTCGCTGTCCCCCAAAGAGTACTATTTGTAAGTTCATCTGCCTCTAAACAACTACAGTCTGATCCAGAGGAGCCAACCCGAGTGAACAGATACCTATGAGACAGCTACAGTTAACCCCGTTGCTGCCACGGGGCCGGGGGCTAGAATGAATACACTGGGAAAATCACCTCAGTCCTTGGATGGAGGTGGGACCGGGTAGGAAGATTCAAATGTGGGAGGGAAACAGGACACAGATAACTCCTTAGCAACTTTATTACAAATTGTGGTTCTCAAGGCATCTTTATGTACACTGTATAGCCTCCCAACCATCCTCGGGGGTAGGAGGGGCATACATTTTTATATCGTTTCCAGTTGAGGGGAATCCTCCTGTGCACCAGCACTTGCTGTCACAACCCTCCTGAGGCAGACAATGATGGCTGGAATTGTGAGCTTCAACTCTACAAAGCTCTGGTCTCTTCACCTATAGACAAAAGAGGGTTGGTGGAGAGATCCCGATGACCCCTTCGGTCACACAGAGCAAGCCTCTGGGCTTAGAGAGGCAGCTCCTTCCTTTAGAATGCTTTGACGAGGTCTGTGCTGATGATAATGGACATGTGCCCCATTAGAGACTGTAGCTCTAACACCCAAACCAAATGAGCAGAATCTTGACAACTGTCATGCTTCGAAAGTCACATGTACATGCCTTGGCACATGTGTGGAAGTCAGCTCTCCTCTTCCACCATGTGAGTCCCTGGGATTGAACCCAGGTTGTCAGGACTAGTGGTGAGTGCCGTTCCACACAGAACGACTTTGGCCACCCTTTTGTTGAGAGAGGGCATCTTCCTGAAGCTTGCTGATGCCGTGAGGCCAGCTGGCTGGCTAATAAACTTCAGGGACCCATCTGTGTCTGCCTCCCCAGGGCTGGGGTCACAGGCACAGTGTTGCCACGCCACACCAGGTGTGACTTAAGTGTCAACTGTACAGGACCTTGTGTCACCCGGGAGACAAGCCTCTAGGCACATCTGTGAGGGACCACGCTGACCATGTTAATTGATGTGGAAGACTCACTAGAGTAGGTGGCCGTTTCCTGGACGTGGGTCCTAGTCTGCAGGAAAAAGACAGCATGGGTGTGGAGACATGCTGGCTGCCAAGCCCGAGAACCTGAGGGTGACAGCCGACTCCCTTCAAATTGTCTCTGTGGTTTAGAGCAGGAGGAAGGTAGCTGTTCCTGACCACAGATGGGATGCGGCTTTGCTGCTTTGACCTCCCCTCAGGATGCACGATGCTCCTCAGCCACAAGCCAAAAGGAGCCCTTTCTTACACTGTTTTTGTCAGGATAGTTTATCACAGAACAGGAAAAAGTAAGACAGACACCTGGCTTTCGATGTGGGTTTTGGCAAACTGAACTCAGGTCCTTGCACATGCACATAGGCCCTTGAGCAATGGAGCTATCTGCTCGGGCCCTGACGCTAGGACTTCCATGTTTTTTACTTTTTTATGCACTATACTTCCCCCTTCTTTAAACAGCTTCAAAATAACCATATTCCATTTAATATTTCCTTCTCTCTAATAACATATATACATATATATATATATAAAATAATTTTGTTTTTTTTCTTTTTGAGACAAAACAGTCTGTAACCCAGGCTGGCCTTGAACTTGTGGCAGGCCTCCTTCCTCAAGCCCTTGAGTACTGGAATTTCAGGCAAGAGTCACCAATGTCTGGCTAGAAATGTTTTAAATAACATCTTAAAAAATGTTCTGTGAGGTTCAAATACACAGGGAGATTTTTGACACAAGGTAATACCCTACTATACAACATTCTATAAAAGGTGAAACCTTGGAGATATAAATCCAAATTCCCACAAAGACCCTTCACCTATGCTAAGGTGGACAGACTGATGAGACTTCATGATTACAAAGAGTTGGGACAATGCAGACCCAGAGACATCTTAAATTATTTCTAGTCTCCTTAACAGCCATTCATTGTCTACCTGACCCAACACCCTTCTATCAGGTAGAATCTCTGGAATATAGTCCTAACAGAGCAACACTATTACTTCAGCTACTTTTTCCTGTTCCTATGATAAAATGTCCTGACAAAAGCAACTGAAAGGAGAAAGAGTTCCTTTTGCTCACATTTCAAGAGTACAGTCCACTGTGACAAGGAAGTTACTGTGGCAGAAGCTTGAGACGGCTGGATACACTACACCCATTGTCAAGAAGTAGAGACTACCTGCACTCAGTACACTTTTTCCCCACAGTGGGTAGGTCTTTCCACCTTAATTACCATGGTCAAAATTTCATCTCATAGGCCAGTCTCTCAAGAGATTCCAGACCTCATGAAGTTAATAACTGAGATCCAATCCTCACAACCACCAATCCAGAAACTATAAATGACATCAGATAGCATCTGAAATTTATAACCAAGTTTTCACCAAATTGCTTTAACCCGACCACCTGTAGTTCCCACCTTTGTATCTGGTAAGTGCACTGATTTATGACTTTCTTTTATTCTGTAACTAGAAAAAACTCATAAAGCCACTTTCATGGTGAAATGGCATTTGACACAACCTCAATCCACATTTCAGGGCTGCAGTCTCATATCTGGCTCAGAATAAACTGCTTCTTAGTCTCTTTGAGGCAAGACTGTATTTTGCATCAACAATTTTGGCATCCAATGCTGGGTACTGTGCAGTTCAGTTCAATGTCAACTGGACAGGGGAAGGGGAGCTCTCAATTGAGAAAATGCCTCCATATGATTTGCCTAAGTCTGCAGTGCTTTTTTTTGATTGGTGGTTGATGTGGCAGGGACCAGCTCACTGTGGGCAGTGCCACTCCTGGGCTGGTGGTCCTGGATGCTGTAAGAAAGCAGGATGAGCAAGCCATGAGGAGCAAACCAGTGAGCAGCACTCCTCCATGAGCTCTGCAGCAGCTTGTCTCCAGGTTCTTGCCCTGTTTGAGTTCTTGCCCTGACTTCCATCAGTGATGGATTGTGATATGAACTGTAAGCTGAAACAAACCCTTCCCTGGGTTGTTCATGGTCATGATGTTCCATTGCAGCCTTACAAACGCTAACTAAGCCAGGTCCACAGGACAATTCACGTTCCAGGTGAAGTCAGCAAGATCAGAGCTGGTGTCAGTGAGGTTACAACAGTCCGAGTCACTTCTTCAGGTGAGCGCTGCAGAGTTCTCTCTTGGGCTTGAGCTTCTCTTTGGTTTCAGTCAATAGACAGTCTTGGTCTACTCCGAACTGATGTTGTATACGCTTTCATTTCACACCATTTGGATGGAGCGCTGGCTACTTTTAAGAATTTGTTAGGATTTGGCCTTCCCACCCCACCATTCCTCAAGAATCCAGGCTTTTTGTTTTTCTTTTGTTTTCTATATCTCTGTTTTTTGTTTGTTTGTTTTTTACAACCTAGCCACTTTCACTTTATAGGGTCTATGACTGCTTGACTATAAAGACGATGAAGACAAGCTTCTTCCAGCTCAACAGGGTGCAGGTGGCAAGGGGGAACTCCTAGAAGGTGCAGGGACCGAGGACCAAGACAACTACTCCCATCTTGGTTTGTGGGAGGCCTTGTTGACTCAGCTCAGAAGACCCACAGAAGCGGTGATCATTCAGTGTCCTGAGCCCCTCACAACCCTGAAGATGTGTAGTATAAACCCAAAACACAGCAGGAAAGAGCTAACTTAGGAACAAGAAGTGAAGGAGCTACTCTCATGAACAGCAGGTAAATTTGATCCAAAATGCAAATTCTACCACTATAGAAAGTTGACTGCAACTTTCATGGGGGGGATAAAACATTAAGATAGGAAACAGATGAGGAGACAATGTCTGGAGAAAAATATCATTTGGTACTCCAGTTGGTTTTATGTTTGATAATTATGGTAATTTAACTTGCAAGTATTTGATAAAAGGGGTGGGTTGGAGTAACTTTCAACATATCTAAATTGCCCATTTTTCTCCTCATTAAACTAGAAGTCCTAGGAGACAGAACAAGAGGTCATAAATGGACAGCCTACTTTAACTGGAATTTAAAAGAATAAAAGAAATTATAAAAATTTCAATTTAAAAAAATGCTAGCAAACAGTTTCAAAGACAGCAAAGAAGAGGAAATTCATGAGACTTTAGGGTTGGCAGCTCAGCAGCACCTGTCTCACATGCGCAGGCTCTAAACTCAGCCCCTAGTTCTGGGTTTTGCTTGTTTTAAGGAATTTTAGAAGTCAAAAACTAAAGGTTATTTGGAGTAATTTAACTTTTCTTAATCCTTACTCTCATTTATTCTTCCCTGACACTGCCTCTTTCTCCTTATGTGCCTCTCCTAGTCTCTCTCCAGTAAGTCGTATACACAACAAAATTCTGTAGCAAAAGCGAAATTATTACAATGCTGCTCAGATAAAGCCTGGAGGGAGTCAAGATCCTGATGTTATCTAATCCCTGGACAAAGACTGGGCTGAGGACACTACTTATGGGATTTCTTGAGTCATATCAAGACATTCTGGGACTAAGGCAGCATGTTGGGTTTTTTCTTAATCTTTATTATTATTTAAAAAATATTATTTCTTTATTATATATACAGTATTCTGTCTGCATGTATGCCTGCAGGCCACAAGAGGGCATCAGATCATTATAAATGGTTGTGAGCCACCATGTGGTTGCTGGGAATTGAACCCAGGACCTCTGGAAGAGCAGCCAGTGCTCTTAACCTCTGAGCCATGTCTCCAGCCTTTATTACTATTTTTCAAGCCTACAGTTTTACATATGTATTATGGTTTCCAACAGTTTTATGTTTTCATGGGATTCCTGAATGTGTGAATTAGTGTATCTCTACATCTATATCTGTTTCTTGTGCCTTTTCTTGGGCTCTTTTCCTTCTGTTTGTTTTTTTCTATTCTGATTTTTTCATTTTTGTTTTATCTTATTATATTTTATTTTTATTCCTCAGTTGCCTATTTGTTTTGTTTTTTTTTTCTTTTTTCTTGTTTTGGTGACAAGGTCTCTCTCCGTCTGTCTCTCTCTCTCTCTCTCCATAGCCCTGGCTGTCCTGGAACTCAATACATGGACTAGGCTGGCCTCAAACTCAAAGATCGGCCTGCCTCTGCCCTGGCCTCCTCTGTTTTCTAAGGAGAGACAGAAAGGAGGTGGGTCTAGATGGAAGGGGCTGGGGGTGGGGACCTGGAAGGAGTAGAGGGGAACCATAGTCAGATTATATGAAAAAAAACTTTTTCAATAAAAGAAAAAGACACTCTAGGATTTTCTTCAGATTTTTATGTCACCCTATTAACTTACAAACCAGTGTTCCCTGGCTTTTCCTAATTAACTAGAAGTTTCCATGTGAAAGGGCAACTCCCTCTATTGCTCTCAAAAAAGGGAACCTATTAACCTACACTGGCACAGCAAGTTCATCTTTTGGCCTTTCTGCTTTTCTCTCAGTCCCTCTTATATCTCAAGGACATGACTATAAATTTACTACTTTGGTTCTTTCTATTGGGTACTTTCTAATTTAATGCAATCTTACTATGTTTTTCTGGGTTTTTAGTTTGTGTTTATGATAATTACTGATCTCAAGTAACTGTATATATGTCATTTTCTCATATGTCTATAGGCCTATATCCATGATCGGACATTCTTATTTATAACTCCAGTCTACAGGGTTTTGGGTTTTTTTGTTCCTCCATTAAACTGCCTAGGGACTTCTTTTCTTTTGTCTTTTGAAGACTAACATACAAATGGTGATTACTAAGATGACTGTCTCAGGTCCACTCTAGTTAAACCACAGGTGCACACACTTTTAAGGTTCTCTTTTTCTTTTACTTCCAGTTTTAACAAGGGCCTTTAATTTTCTGGTTCTGGAGGAATCAGGCAGCTCCTGAACAGGCAGTTCAAACACACTCATCCTTGACACTACACCTGTAAAATGGCTCATTTCCCAGGACTGCTAATTTTAGCTACTTCTTGACCCAGCTCAAGACTGGCTGACTCCCTATCCTATTATTATTGCTTTGTCTTTACTGTGTTTTGCTTTTGAGACAGGGTGTGTCCAGGCTGATGTGGAATTCTCTGTGTAGACCAGGCTGGCCTTGAAATTGTGGTGATTCTCTTGCACCTGACACTCAAGTGCTGGGATTACAGGTGTGCATCACCACGCCTGGCCTGCTGCTTTATATTGTAGCTAAGTTTTAGAGGGAAGTTATATCATCTTGGCACTATCAATGGTGCTGTAGAGTGCCTTTAGACATATGTTGTGGAGAGCAGAGGAAGCCCAGAATTAAGAGTCCTTGATGAAGGTGTGCTGTTGACATGGTCATGGCATAAGACTCAAAGGGGTTGCAAAGCCTTCCTCAAGGGTCAAAGTGTGCACAATAGCATATACAGAAAATGTCCACCACAGCTTTCTCCTCCTAGATTTTTGGCTTGAAGACTACTTCCTAATAGAGACTGTACCTACCAACATTAGCTAACCCTGCCTCCTGAAATGAACTGTATGCAATAACCCCATCTCCTCATTCAATTGTAGATAACCACACTGACCTTCCAGGGTGCTGTGGTTTCTCCATCAGACAGTCCAGTCCACGGGTCCTGGCACTTCCCTGTGTCTGTCTTTTCATTCCCACATCTTGCAGCATACTGGATGTGACACTATGTTATCTGGTGTGTTTACAAAATAACCCCCCCACAATGGTTTGAGTCAGACTGACTTACAAGAGGTCATGTATTATATAAACTTAGTCCAAATTTCTTTTAGTTGATAAGACGCAAACAAATCTGGGAACTTACTTTAAATTTGTCAGTAAAAGAAAATAAAAACATCAACAGGATTATTGCCTGTTATTATTGTTAGATATTTAAGGTATAATATCATTTTTTCTTTGTACATACAGCTTCCTGGGTTTTCATTAAAATATAGTTATTCTTGTTAAGGAAATGACCTAAGTTGAGAAATTTTGTAAGAAAAATAAAATAACCATCAAATATGAAAAAGGTATAAAATTGGGGGGGGGGTTGTTTAGTTTTAAGTTAAAGGAAAAAAATGTTTTTAAGAAAGGATTTTTAGAGGTAATATACAATTTTTTTTTTTTCCTAAAAGGAAAGGATTGTTTTAAAATAGAAAAGGAAAGATAAGGCCAAAACCAAAATGTTGCAAAAGGTCTGCCAGGTCATACAAAGGTTTGTAAAAGATAAAACTTAAATGATTAATATGTATAAGTGTTTATTATAATTAAAGGCCATTAACTTCCTTAGGTCAAAATTAAATGACACTCTGGTGTAAGAGTAAAATATAACTCACTAAACAAACTAAAAAGACCAAAAGCAGCGTAGGACTGTGTGACAACACACCTCTCATCCCACTGGTCCCAGCACTCAGGGGGCAGATGAAGGTGAGCCTCTGAGTTCCAGCCAACCAGCGATACACAGTGAGACCTTGCCTTAAGGGGAAAAAGACTTAGAAAACAAAGATTTTGTGCTTTATCCCTTACTGAACAAGGCATCTGAAACTTTAGATTTCATCCAAATGCCTCCAACACAATGGTTTACATTTCACAGCTAAGTCTGTGTTTCCCACTGAGTTAATTCAGGAAGCCAGCCTTGGGCACAGAGAAATTTCTACTAGAAAGAATTAAACCTGCTTATTAGCCATGCCATGACACTTGTAAAACTCCTCCATTTTAGCTAAATGGCAATAATTTCCCCTAACCATAGTAATCAGAATTTCTAGAACTGACATGACTTGCTTTCCTAGATCCTGCCACCTCCACCTGCTGAAGCCGAGTAAACTGGGCCATAAGTCGCTTACACACCACCCCCCGCCCTCTTACCTGCTCAAAATGGTCAATCATGCCCCCCAAAAGGAAGCTTTCTGACCCCATTCCCTATCCCCGTCTCCCCACAGCTATCCCCAGGCTGTCAGTAGCTAGTGTGCTCTCTGCTTTCCTAATTCAAAAACCTCCCTTTTGAGAGTTTTCTTGGACTGAACCTGCTTTGTTGTGGTAGTTAATTGTTTCCTTGCCTGTCTCTCCTTTGCAGACCTTGCTCTTAGGGCATTCCTGATAAATTACATGGTAACTAGAACTTATTTACTGATCAAATATTAACTCTATTTATAAAATAGGGGGAGGGGGAGGGGGAGGGGGAGGGGGAGGAGGGGAGAGGAGAGGAGAGGGGAGGAGAGGGGAGGAGAGGAGAGGAGAGGAGAGGAGAGGAGAGGAGAGGAGAAGAGAAGAGAAGAGAAGAGAAGAGAAGAGAAGAGAAGAGAAGAGAAGAGAAGAGAAGAGAAGAGAAGAGAAGAGAAAAGAGAAGAGAAGAGAAGAGAAAAGAGAAGAGAAGAGAGAGAAGAGAGAGAGAGAGAACCAGAGCATGACGGTCAACAATATTAATACAGTTCAAGACTTTTTCTTTAATGGCTTTTACAACTATTTCTCTCTCCAAAGAATGCCTTCCTGTCTGCTCAGACTCATTTTTACCAGATCTCTAGAATTGGCCTTGCTAGCACTAGGAAACAGATATAAAGCAACATTTGGATTAGCCAGTTGGCTCAACTGGTTAGATCGTGGTGCTAAAATAAATTTAGCCTTTGCATGCACAAAATGTAATGGTTAGTCAACAGAAGTTCCCAGGAAAAAAGCTATGCTCACACTGTGTGTTCTACCAGGCTGCCTGCCTGCCTTACAAGATGTGACTGTGACAAGTCAGAATGCTGCAGAACCAAAGACAAAGTATCTTGGGCTGCTTTGGTCACTTTAATAGAAATTCACTGTCCACCTCTGACAAACCACCTTTGGAATAAACTGTTGGTAAGACTGTTATCAGACAGTGTATGAGACATAGTAGAGTTCTCCCCACTTACTGCAGTCTGCCGCCCTGCAGTCTTCACCAGTACATTAACACCCTGATTCATGGCCTCCTTTGTTCTGTGCTGATAAAAACTCATAGCCACTTCCACTGCGAAGCCACTTCCACGTCCACTGGGGCAACCTGAATCCATGCTCCTTGGCCATGGTCACTTACATTTGACTAAGAATAAATGATCTCTTAGTCCCCCTGAGACGAAAGCTCTGTTTTGCATCGACAGCTTTTGGCATCCAACATTGAGTCATGAGGACAATCTGCTTTCCCTGGAGGCGCAGAGTGGGAGTAGGTGCAACACAGTCCCCTTACTTATATCAGAAGCCACGACCTTACATCAACATTAGGGAAATTATCATCACTTTCCCATTTTATAATAGGGTCATGCCTCTTATTTTACTAATTCTCAGTGTACATGGTTCTTTTTTTACATATATACACAAACACTTAAATATAAACACCGAAAATCAGGACAATCCAATAAGCAGGTAATTTTAGGAAGCCAAGGATACAGAAGAAAAAGCCAGTCACTGGATTTCACAATGGTCATCTGAACTTCTCTGGCCATACTTGATATATCACCCCAAATACCCTTTGGTCTACACGGTCTTCCTTTGGGACTCTGAACCAATCAGTAGCCATACTTGTCATTAAGATGGGTTCTGCCATCTCCACTTTGACCTAGATCAAAATATAAAAAAAAGAGATGTATTTACTTTTTCAAAGTCAGAAAGCAAAAAATATTCAGACACCAGTAGGTCAAAAGCAAAACAAATAAGGAAGCTCCTTTTGCAACAGAAAATTTACTTAAAAAAATTTTTTTTTAATTTTTGGTTTTTCAAGACAGGACTTTTCTGTGTGGCCTTGGGTGTCCTGGGACTTGCTGTGGACACCAAGCTGGCCTCAAACTCACAGAGAATGAGTTTGTCTGCCTGTCTCTACTTCCCAAGGGCTGGGATTAAGGGGATGTACAACACTTTGCTCTGAAATTTTACTTTTTGTGCATAATTTCAGAATATAGTTTCTTTTTACTTCTATCTTAAATAGATAAAAAGCAAATATTTCTAGGAACTAAAGCTGGAATAGTTACGAGTATCTTAGAAACACCATCCACTGATAAAAGAAACCTGTGGGTGTGGCCCATGGGGAGGCAATCATCTCTTACGGTGTGTGTGCACTAGCACACAGCTGGCACGACATCGTTGGAGGGCAATGCTGGGCACGCCTCGGATCCAGGACGCTACGTTATTGTTTTCTTACACCTTATATGTTTTGTTTACTTAGTTTGTCCAGCAGTCTTCATCCTTTTCAATTTCAGTGTTCATTAATTTTCTTCATAGTTTATCTTATTAGAGAAGATTTTTCATGCAAATATATAATTACTTTCACCATACATACCTCTTGTACCCCACTACCCTTTCCTTTCTCCTCCTCTCATTAGTCCCTTTGTTCCTTTGGACAGTTTCACTTCTCCTTTCATGTCATGCATTACACGTGATCTTATGTGTCTAGAGAAAACATTTGTCTTTCTGAAACCGACTTAATTCATCTAGTATGATTACTTATTACAGTGTTGTTTGTAATGAATGGAAAAGACTAGAGAGACACAGATATTCAATGAGGGAACTACTTAAATAACAAAGTCTGCCATAAAAAAGAACCACAGTACCACTTAGCCAGACACAGTGGCATATACCTGTGTGGTCAGGCTGGCTTTGGATTCATAATCCTCCTGCCTCAATCTCCAAATGTGCATACAGTGTCCTATATCTATCATACTTGGGTATCCTATAGACACAACATAATAAAAATAAAAAGCAACCAAAAAAAAAAAATCAAGGAGCCAGTGAGATGGCTCAGCAGGTAAAGTCACTTGCTGCCAACTCCAAAAGCCTCAGCACCTACATGTGGAAGAACAGAACCTCTTAAAATTGTCCTCCGAGTTCCAAATGCATGCCATGGCACACATGTGCTAGTGTACAGACACACACACACACACACAAAATCAGTAACTATGATGTCAATTAAATGAGAAACAAGAAATCTGTAAGCAGTGGATATCTGAATTGTGCTAAGAACCAAGAATGAGTAGAGGTAACATCCATTTGTGTAGAAAAGGTGCTGAAATATATCTTTTGTATAGATATTTTATTTAATAGATAAGAATTAATAAGAAACTGATATTTCATTATCTTTAAATTAAAAAACTGAGTAGATGAGTCAGAATCTAATTTTTTTACTTTTAGATAAAATATTTAAAATTCTTGCAAAAATAAACAGAAAATTATGTACAAGCTGTGCATCCCTCATCTAGCTATGTGGCCGACCCTGCTCTATGTACTACCCTGTCCAAATCTCTCTTACTCTCTGCTACCAGAGCATCTAAAGGTAAGTATCAGATGTCATCACATCTGTGAACGTGCCTAGAATATAAGGATGTCTTTCAAACGCCATCATTCAGACCTTTAAAGTCAACAATAAGGGCTGGAGAGATGGCTCAGCGGTTAAAAGCACTGATTGTTTTTCCAGAGGACCCGGGTTCAAATCCCAGCACCCACATGGCAGTTCACAGCTGTCTGTAATGCCAAGATCTGACATTCTCACAAAGATATAAGCCAGGATCTGACATTCTCACAAAGATATACATGCAGGCAAAACATTAATGCACAACAATAATTTCTATCATCAAATATTTGATTAGTATCCAAGTATGTGTGAATGTTTGTAATACTTTACAAAAATTATTTTTGCATATTTATCTATGTATTTATTTTTGAAGCAGGTCTCATGTAGCTTCCAGGCCAGCTTCAAACTTGCTATGTAACCACCACACATGGCTTATGCCATGCCAGAGATTAAACCCAGGGCTCTAGGAATGCTAGGCAAGCACTCCACCAACTACGGTACACACTAGACACTGTGGTCTTAGAGGTGTGGAGGTAGGGATGTACACAGGATGCCCCACTCTACTCAGCTGATGCGGCACTTTCCACCCTTCAAGTCTGTCAAGAGGGAGACTTACTACACACTTTTGTAACTTTCTAAAACATATAACCAACTTATATCACAAATAGGGGCAGGAGAGATGACTCGGAGGTTAAGAGCACTTGCTGCTTTTTCAGAGGACTTGAGTGCAGTCCCCAGCACCCACTTGGCAGCTCATAGCTACCCATAACTCCAGTTCCAGGGACTCCAACACCCTCTTCTGGCTTCTGTGGACAACAGGCACACATGTTGTACACATCCATACACGTAGGCACTCACATACACATATATACACATCTTCAAGGAAAGGAAAAATAAAAAGCATACCTTCAGGTGGGACCCATACACAGTAGTCCGGGTCATCCTCAGGGTATTTGGAAGAGAGCATGGGAGGAAGCTGCAAAGAAGAAACAGACTATTTTACTCCTAAGACTTGCTTGTTGAGTCAGAGTTTCACTAAGTAGCACAGGGTGCCCTGGGGATCTATGACCATCCTACCTAGGTTACAGACTTGTCCTACCATGTCTGACTCTAAAGACTTCCCCTGTAAGAATTATTGTCTTTATGCCTGTCAGTAAAGAAAACTAAGAGAGAACACTTTCCATGAACCATCCTGACGCCAGAAACTAATTCGAGGGCACATTCTCTCTCATTGTCTATAAAGCCAGAGGTCAGGGTCAAGTGCCTCCCTCCATGGCGCTCCACTTTTATTTCATGGTTGAGACAAAGTCTCACTCTAAAGCTCCAGTTGGCCTGGAACACATTATATGCACCAGGCTCGCCTCGAGGTCAGACTCACATTTTTCTCCCTCCCAAGTTCTAGGATTAAAGACATGCACCACCACACCTGGCTTTTTATTCCCCCCCTTTGGTTTTTCAAGACAGGGTTTCTCTGTAACAGCTCTGACTGTCCTGGAACTCACTCTGTGGACCAGGCTGGCCTCAAACTCACAGAGATCCGCCTGCTTCTGCCTCCTGAGTGTTGGGATTAAAGGCATGTGCCACCATGCCCAGCTTTTTTTTTTTTTAACTTTTGAGTGTGCATGCCCTGGGGAACATGTGGAGCACAGAGTTCAATTTGCCAAAGTCAGTTCTCTCCTCTCACCATATGAGTTCCAGGATCAAACTCAAGTTGTCAGGCTTGGAAGCAAGTGTCTTTACCTACTAAGCCACCCTACCACCCTTTTCTGACAGATGATCCTGAGGATGGAGTTCAGTGATGTGGCTAGGCTGGCTGGCATGTCTGCCTCTTCGCACCGGGATTGAAAACTTGCTGAATTTTGATGTGTGTGCTGAGAATCCAAACCCAGGTTCTCACACTTGGCCCACAAGCACCTCACCAACTGAGCTCTCTGCAGCCCCAGTCAGTGCAAGACTCTTTAAAGTGGTGCTAACATCCGGCCAGCTGAGGCAGAAGGGGGAAATGTGAGGCACTCCTGCACCATAACACAAGTCCCTGTCTCAAACACAATAAAAACAAACAATAGCAAAACCACACACACCTGAAACAGCAAGAAAAATAAGAGGGGTAAGAGAAAGCCAGCGTTTGCCTCTGGGCTGGCACAGGAGAGAGCTAGCAGGGAAGCCTGATTGCTATCCTTTGTAAGACTGCTTCAGAGGGTGACTTGGGCCCTAACAGATATGGCTGGCTCACTGTGCCTCTACGGGGCACTCAATGTGGGTATGCTTTCCTTCTGCGAGTATGGAAAGTAGGATACACACAGGGCAGGGAATGCCTTATATGACACAACCTCAGTAAAATCCTTGGTTCTGAGTCTGTAAATGAGTCTCCATTTAGTGACACTTGCCGCAGCTGGTTGCCAGGGAAATTCAGCATTTCTTGTGTCTCTAGTGGAAGAGGACTCCTCGAGCCTTGCACACAGACACATACATCTCTGCCCCAGGAGCCACAACACCACACTGAGTCCTGTAAGTACTCTAGTGAACTGTCACAAGATGATCTCAGGACCTGACATGATGCAACAATCCCACTTCCAGTCACTGACAGTCACACGAAGTCACACACATAAGACTACTTACTATAGCGCTGGTAAAGTAAACAGGCCAGACACAACCCACCCGTCCCTCTCTAAGGAGCTAGCTAAGTAGGAAGTTCTTCATATATTAATATGATTTCCACAACAGGTTTAAAAATTAAGACTACAATGGAAAACCTCAATTATAATTTTGGGCCACAAAAGGAGGGAAATAAGAACATGTCGGCCAAACTTATTTGCATTGCATACAAGATAAAACATTAACAAGTTTCTAAGTAGGTAACCCGTAGGGTAGATGAAGAAGAGATAGAGAGTTAATGAACATTGAGGAGAGTCCAGATCCCTCAAGGACCTGCACCCGCCGGCAAGCAGCCCTAGGCACTCTCACAAACAGTCCAAACTTCACAGCAGGACTATCTGTTCTTAGAAGAGTGAACTACTTACTTTGCCTGGACCAGGAGGTTTGTTTTTCTTCACCTCGTCTTTGTTTTTTTTATATTCATTCTCTGGTGCTACTTTAAGGGGGGGGGGGAAGTAAAAACAGCTGTTATTACAAAAAATAAAAGTACTACAGAAAGAAGCTCCCCCTCAGATGCTAGTGTAACCGAAGCCACAGTAATTGGCATGTCCTCAACTATGAGATGTACATTAAGGCTCAGAGAGCCAGCTCAGTGGTTAAGAGCATTTTGAAGACCCACACTGGTAGAGCTCCCAAAACTACCTGTAACTCCAGCTTCAGAGACTCCAACACCCGTGGATTCCACAGGCACTGGCAGTCATGTGCACACACTCACATTCACATACGTACAACTAAAAATAAAATAAAGCTTTTTTTAAAATGTATGTTAAGAAGTAATAGTTAAGAATGCTTGCTCGCCGGGCAGTGGTGGCGCATGCCTTTAATCCCAGCACTTGGGAGGCAGAGGCAGGCGGATCTTTGTGAGTTCGAGGCCAGCCTGGTCTACAAATTGAGTCCAGGACAGCCAAGGATACACAGAGAAACCCTGTCTCGAAAAACAAAAAAACAAAAACAAAAACAAAAAAACAAAAAAACAAAAAAAAAAAAGAATGCTTGCTGCTCTTCCAGAGGACCAGATTTGGTTCCCAGCACATGCCAAGCAGCTAACACCCACCTATATATAATCTAGCTCTAAGGGAATCTGATGCCGCCTTCTGGTCTCTGCAGGCACCTGCATACATGTGGCATACAATCACAGACACACATATAAATTTGAAAAATATATAGGGGCTGGAGAGATGGCTCAGCAGTTAAAGGCACATACTAATCTTGCATGGACCTGAGTTTAGTTCTCAGGGTTCATATCAAGTGGCTCACACCCATTTGTAACTCCAGCTGAAGGGGGATCTGGCCTCTGGCCTGTGAGAACAGCTGCACTCACGTACATACCAACCCCCCCATACACATAATTTTAAAAATAAAATAGATCTTCAATACACACACACACACACAAAATGATAATTTTCCTTTCACTGATATGGTTCAGTTTTTAAATACCAAAGCTAGGCTAAGCTCAAATATAAGGCCGCTTTTACTATGCCACAGTTTAACTTAACAGGCAAAGCGAGAGAGAGAAAAGCAGCCTTTCTAATAGGCCAACCTATCAACCAGTCTATTACTCCAGGTTCAAATCACTCCCACAGTAGTACGTGACGGACTGAGAGATGCAATGCTGGGGAGGCTTCTATCTGGTCAAAGAAGCACAAGGCGCTGAGTGCAGGAAACAGGCTAGGATTGGAGTAAGAGGCAAGTGAGATGGTGCCAAACACAAACCTGCACATCCCTAGCATTTGTGTGGCTTTTCTGTTCTGCCTCCCATGGCACTTGCTGCCACCACTCCTCATAAGACCAGGCAGCACCTGAGTGCAGGGCAGCATAGAGTCGGCTACATAGTTACCTGAAGGGTCCTCACATGACGAAGTTATCTTGCCCATCTCTTGACAAGCTTTACTCTGTTCCACCTGGCTGAGCTGAGATACAATTTCTATAAAAAGCAGTGCCAGGACATACTGTTGTTATTTAATTCATGGTAGAGTCCAAAAAAGCAAAAACAGGAGAAGCGGCTACATACTTCTATGGTCACTCAGTTAGACTACCAACAGATTCAGTTCACCTTGAAGTCTTCGGTAAATGAGCCTCTGGAAGTCTAGCAGAACCACCTAAGTTCCACTTTAAAAAACTTTGAAGTAAAACTTAGTGGCGATTTTTACAACAAAAAGCCTTTAAAATGTACATACATACATACTCTTAACTTACGAATTTAACTTCTGGAAATATATTTTTAAAATGATACCAGGATTAAGCATCAAGATGTATTATTTTTACAATAGCAAAAATTAAGAGTCAATGAGATGGCTCAGCAAGTAGAGACACTTGCTGCCAAGCCTGACGGATGCCCTGAGTTCCACCTCTAGGACCTACATGGCAGAAGGAGAGAAGTGACCCCTGAAAGTCACCCTCGGATCTCCACAGGTACACATGGCACACATGTGCCCCACCACCACACACAATAAAGCTAATAAAACATTGTTCAATTAAATCTAAAAATGATTAAATACTTTACATTTTAAAAGTAATTAGATCATGACATATACTGAACGACTATGATCCTTAGTAAGAGAAATCATATTTAAAAATAATATTTTTATTATTCCTTATCTGTTCCAAAAAGCCAGTAAGATGGGTTCACCAGGTGAAGGCACTTGCTACCAAGCCTGCTGACCTGAGTTTAATCCCTACAATCCATGATGGTGGAAGGAGAGAATCAGCTCCCACAGTCCTCTGATCTCCACATGCATACACACATAGATAAATGTAATTTTAAAAATTAAAAAATATTTTTTGGACATAGGAAAAGGGGCTATAGATTTTAAATATGATCCAGAATTTACTTACATAGAATATAATTCTATGTAAATAAATAAATAAGACAAAGGACCAGAAGCCTAGAATAATCCCTCATTAACTATAAATTTACTAATTATTTAACTTTTAAGGTTTTTAAAGCAAGTTTTAAAACCTGTGCTCTTAAATAAATTTATTTCATTTGTGCTAACAACAATTCACAGAAAATAAAGTTATTTCATTTGTGCTAACAACAATTCCCAGAAAACTTACATACTATCTAACAAAAATCTCAGTAGGAGGCAGGAGAAACTATTATCTGAGTGGCTGGTCAGGATAGTCCAGGTGACTCCCCAAACAATATAAGCTATTGCCACCCTTCATTGCCTCCCAGAGATTGAAGGTAAGTCCCTATTGCTAAAGACACTGCATCCTTAGGACACAACACTGGGCGACTGGAGCTACACCTATCTGGAAGCCTTGATTGTGTAGTCTAGCTTCCAGAGCACCAGAAAGTACTAAGCAAAGTGACAAGGGAGAGAAGCAATTAATAGTCCTATCCAGCTGTGACAAGAATGAATCAAAACAATGCATGGCAAGATACTCCTAAAGGTACACTAGTGATACTTACATGTTGGCAATAACCAACAGTTGTCTAGTTGAACTTAAATCTTGCTAAAAAGAGAAAGGAAAAACCCTGCCATTTTCACAGACACATACACTTTGATCCTCTCTAACAACAAACACGACTGGGTTTGCTTTTTTAACTCGACCCACACTGAATACAACTGTCCCACAAGCCAGCATGGGGAAAAGAAGAACACTACCATGGCTTTTTGTCTCTGCAGAGCACAAGGGACCTGTGGGAGCACTCAGGTCTTGCACTGCTGCTCCCAACTCCATCCTTGTCTCTTGAGGCAGCCTAACACCCCCATCCTCCATTTGCTCTTCATGCTCCTCCTTTGATTTCTCCTCTTCTTCTTCTTCCTCTTCCTCCTCCTCTTCTACTTCAGGCTCATCCTTCATTTTCATTAAAGCTGGAGGGAGTTCTGGACGCTTGGGTGGCAACTTCTACAAGAGAAATAAAACCACGAACAGGTAGTTCTGCATGATGGTAAAAAAGACAATTCTCTTCTCGGCTAAATGTATACAAACCCGCCTCTCCAGGTGAGTAACCCCACAGAAGTCCACTACAAGCATGACCCCACAGGAAATTTTGTTCATCTACGGATCTTAGTAACTGTGTTCAGCAATTCCTAGGGCCAAAGATTACTAGAGAGTATATACAAGAAGCTAATGTGAGAATGTGATCTCATTTGGAGAGAAGGTCTTTTAAGTGATTAAATCAAAATGAAGCATTTAGGGTAGGCCACTGAGCCATACTTAGTCAGTATGACTGGCACTATTAGAAGGATGAGGCAATTCTATGAAAGGGCGGCCATCTCTAGGGAACGGAAGATACCAGCTACGTCAGCATCTTCATCGTGAACCTCTAGAATCTAGACGTGTGAGAAAATAAAAACTGCAAGGCATTACAAGCTTGACTTAAGTCACCATGCTGGCTACTTTTATGTCAACTTGACACAAGCTCGAATCACTGGAGGAAGGAGTCTCAGGTGAGAAAATGCATCAGTAAGATCAGTCTGTAGCATCAGCTAGAGAAAAGGGAGATGGGTACAAAGTTCTGTCTCTAGATGACGAGCTACTGGCCAGTGGTCAATGCTGGGGAGCAAGAGTCAGAGTTCTCTAACAGTACAGCCTCTACAGTTGTCTGACTGCACTCCATCAACTGTGCTTCAGTAGAAGGGCACATACCCAAGAATATGAAACAGCACAAACTGGGCTCAACGGGCTAAAAAAACAATGAAGTGCAGGCACACGCCTTTAATCCCAGCACTGGGAGACAGAGGTAGGCGGGTGTCTCTATGTGAGTTCAAGGCCAGCCTGGTCCATAGCCAGGGCCACACAAAGAAAACCCTATCTTGAAAAAGGTAGAGAGAGAGAGAGAACAAAACAAAAGAAAGTCACAAAGTTGGGTGGGTAGGAAAGGGGGCCATGGATCTTGGAGAAGTTGGAGGAGAGGGAATATCATCAAAGCATAATGTACAAAATCCTCAAAGAACTACTTTTTTCAAAGACAATATTCCAGCAATAAGCAAAATAATAATGGGGAAAAATTAACATAAGCATTTCATTCTTAAATATAGCATTCATTAGAAGCTATTAAATTAGCTCCAGGACAGCCAGGACTACATAGTAAGATCATGATTAAAAAGAAAAGAAAAGAAAAGAAACCAATAAACTAGTAAAAAGAAATTATACACATGAGTTCTTTTCAAGTTGACTGGCATAAATCAATTAATCAAGTCTTTTGTTTTTTGTTTTTGTTTTTTGGGGTTTTCCAGACAAGGTTTCTCTGTGTAGCAGCCCTGGCTGTGTTGGACTTGCTTTGTAGACCAAGCTGGCCTTGAACTCACAAAGTTCTGCCTCCCTCTGCCTCCCAAGTGCTGGTCAGTTGACCAATCCTTTTGTGTATGTGCGCACACACCAGGCCAGCAGAGGGCGTCAGACGTCCTCCCCCATCACTCCCCACCCCACTCCTTTAGCATCTGCACTGAACCTGCTGCCCAGCTAGGCTGTCAGTCAGCAGCCCAGCCATCCTCCTGTCTTAGTGCCCCTCAGTGCTGGGGTAACAGTCTGCACAGGGTCACACTTCACTGTACATGGGTACTGGGATCTGCACTCTGGTCCTACACTTGGGCAGCAAGTACATCAACAGCTGAGCCACCTCTGCAATCCAGTTCACCAACTCAGGGGTAGCTCGGGCACTAAGAGTTCAATACACTCTACGTCAACTTACCCCTACTGTTCCAGTTTTTAATTTGAATTTGCTTCCTCCTTTCATGGCACCAAAGAGAGGCAATGCAAGTTTTTTAGCTTTGTTTTCTGCATTTGTAGTCTGAAGTTCAGTCCTAGAAGAAGACAATTATAAATATGTATTCTAGTTAAGTCCAAGGTAATTTACACACCAGGACACTGGGCCAGCAAGCTGGTTCAGAGGATAAAAGCACTTGGCCGTCAATGTGATAACCCGCTCAACCCCAAGCCCACATACAGGAGAAAAGAGACTGAACAGAGCTGTCCCCTGACCTCCACACATGTGTACTACCCCTCAACCAGTCACACACACAATAATAAGAAACAAAATGTTTTTACAATACCAAGAAACTGACAAGGAGACTTAGACATACAATGAGAAAGATGGCAGCGGAGCCTATGGAGGACGGTGAGACAGCTACTGAAGGCAAGATGAGGCTGCTCCTCAGCCCAGGAATTCCCAACATGCCACAGGCTGTTGCATTTATCAAACGGGACTACAGTCATTGGAGAAGGAAAATAAATGCATAATCCAACTTTTTTGTTGTTATTGCTTTTCCAGACAGGGTTTCTCTGTGTATCCCTGGCTGTCCTGGAACTTGCTCTGTAGACCAGGCTGGCCTAGAACACACAGAGATCCTCTTGCCTTTGCCTCCATACTGCTGAGATTAAAGGGGTGCACTACCACAGTCTGGCATATAACCCACCTTAAAATCTACATGCTCTGACTAAGAGTTAAAGGTTTCATTCAGAGGGATGAGAGGAGTAACACCCGCTCACTGACAACCTAAAGCAGTACTGTTCAATAGAACTTTTTTTTTTTTTGGTTTTTTCGAGACAGAGTTTCTCTGTGTATTGTTGGCTGTCCTGGACTCACTTTGTAGACCAGGCTGGCCTCGAACTCACAAAGATCCGCCTGCCTCTGCCTCCCAAGTGCTGGGATTAAAGGCGTGCGCCACCACCGCCCGGCTTGTTCAATAGAACTTTATGCAATGATGGAAAAAAATTTAATGTTTTATATTGCATTACCCATTTATTTAAATATCAGCCACATTTGGCCACTGAGCACTTGAAATATGGATAGTATACTAAAAATTGAAATTTTAAAACCAACTCCCTAGAGACTACGCATCCTCCTCCTTTAAAGGATGATTTATATTAGTTTTGTTGTTGTTTTAAGTACTTACTTAATGGCTGGAGAGATGGCTCAGCAGTTAAAGCACTTGTTGCTCTTCCAAAGGACCAGGGTTCAATTCCCAGCACCCACCTGGCAGCTCACAGCTGACTCAACTGATGGTAACTCCGGTTCCTGAGGATCTGACTCCCTTGTCTGGCCTCTATGGGCACTATTATATGTGGTACACAAAATAAAAACAAGTATTTTTTGAAAAGTCCTTAAAAGGCTGTCAGCTGGTTCTAATGTATAACAGATGACAGACAGAGGCAATAAAAGATAATTTGTGCACGGTGTGGTGGCACATACTTTAATCACAGTACATGGGCGGCAGAGGCAGGTGGCTCTCTGCGAGCTCAAGGTCAGTCTAGACTACATTATGAGTTCCAGGACAATGAGGGCTATATAATAGAGATGTCTCAAATAAATAAGTAGACAGACAGACAGACAATACAGATTGATTAGTTGTGCTCATAGCTTTTGGTCTATGGCTTTAAAACCCTCTACCAGCCAGGCATGGTGGTGCACCCCTTTAATCCCAGCACTTGGGAGGCAGAGGCAGGCGGATCTCTGTGAGTTCAAGGCCAGCCTGGTCCACAAAGCAAGTCTAAGGTAGCCAGGGCTGTTACACAGAGAAACCCTGTCTCAAAAAAACAAAAAAAAAAAAACAACAAAAAACCCCGTCTACATCTATCACTCTAAGAAGACCAAGAATGACTACAGATTCAATTTAAACCCTGAGAACTGCTAACTCACATGTTCACAATTTACAAAGAGTGAAGAATTTCTATTCTGTCATGTCTCCCTCTAACTGCTGTCTTCCAGTCACCAGTTCCTTTTCCCAGGGACAACTAATTCCATCAGCTTTTTATAAATATTTTCAGACACAACAGCAGACACTACTGAGAACTCTCTCAGGTTCCCTTTAACAGAACGACTAGCTACTGCAGACTCCACATGCTTAGGGCCATATTTTCACCCTTCTCAGAACTGCTTGTGCTCCCCAAGCCTGTGGTTAATGTTGTTGTATGTGGGGTAAAGTCCCAGCCCCTGGCCTCTATGACATATGTGGTGTACTACAGTTCTTGAAAGCACATCTTTGCTCAGCTTGTTCCCTGTTCCTTCAACTTCAACACAAATTTGTCTTGAAAACCTGAGAGTAATCATTCAGTAAATCACTTGCAGACAGATCCCCACTGCAGAGTGTGTTTGTAAAGAACTTGCCTAAACAGACATATACATGCATACATATACATAAGCTATGAGCTCCTCATCCACACATTCTTCCCTCTAGACACTGCGCATACTGTTTGATAGTTAATATATCTTTTGCTAATATATTTTTATAACAATCTAAATGATTGCTTCCTTATCTTAATAGTTACATGGTGTTCTAGTGTACAATCTATATTTAACCTAGTTATTGATAAGCATTTTATTATAAACATTATAAAATATGCAGTCATCATTTTCTAAGTACTTAAAAGACAAGATTCTAGAAAGAGGCCAGGTGTGGCTATACACACCTTTAATCCCAGCACTCAGGACACAGAGGCAGTCAGATCTCTGTGAGTCCAAAGCTAGCCTCATCTATATAGTGAGTTCCAGTTCAAGGCTATTTAGTGTTACCTTGTCTCAAACAACAAAACAAAATAAAACACCAAAATAAATATATATTTATTTTCTTTTTTCCTTTATTTTGTATTTTTTTATTTGCAGTATTGGGAACTGAACCCAGAGACTATACATGCTAGGCAAGCATTCAACTATTGAGCTATATCCCTACCCCTAAATGTTTTTTTTTTTTCTTTTCTTTCTCTTCTTTTTTATTTTGGTTATGTAGGGGGCTGTCTTTTGCTTTTTTTGAGACAGGGTGTCACTATGTAGCCTTCGCTAGGCTAAAACTTATAGAGAAATCTGCCTGTCTCTGCCTTCTAAGTGCACACACATATTGCCAAGTGTAGCCCAAATTTGCTTTCAACTTCCTGTGTAGAATAAGATGACTTTGAACTCCTGATCCTCCTGCCTCTGTCTTTCAAATGCTGGGATTACAGCACTACCATGCCCATGTCTTTGTGTGTATAGTTCATTTTTTGTGGTTTGTCAATTAATGTCCTTTGCCTAAATATATTTTGGTTGGTTGATTATCTATTACCTTGCATAAGGTTATATATACTGGAGAAATGAGTCTTTTGTGCATGTTGCTTTTTTTTTAAGATTTATTTATTTATTATGTTTACAGTATTCTGTCTGCAGGTGTACCTGCACAACAGAAGATGGCACCAGATGTCATTATGGATGGTTGTTACCCACCATGTGGTTGCTGGGAATTGAACTCAGAGCCTCTGGGAGAGCAGTCAGTGCTCTTAACTGCTGAGCCATCTCTCCAGCCCAGTGCATGTTGCTTTTAAAAGAAGTTTGCTCTATAGAAAGAGTAAGTTAAAAACTTATAGCATTCCAATGAACCAGGAATCCATATACTATTCATGGAAAATCGTCTAGCAGTCTCTATTTCATAAATAGTTCTTCTGTTCTTTTTTTTTTTTTTAAAGATTTATTTATTATGTATACAGTGTTCTGTCTGCAGGTATATCTGCAGGCCAGAAGAGGGCACCAGATTTCATTATGGACGGTTGTGAGCCACCATGTGGTTGCTGGGAATTGAACTCATGACCTCTGGAAGAGCAGCCAGTGCTCTTAACTGCTGAGCCATCTCTCCAGCCCAAGTTCTTCTGTTCTTAAAGGCTGTCTGCACCAGGGGCAGGGATCAGAGGATCATGGTTGGATCATGTGACTAAAAAAAAACCCACAAAACAAAACAATTCTGTAATTATTAAACAGAAAGATAAGTAAGAGTGGATGTGGTGGTACATACTTATAATTCCCATATCTGAAAAGTAGAGGCAAGATATAATTGTATTTTAATTAAACATACAGTCCTCAGGGTAAATCTAATAGTTGGGGGAGAAGAGGTGTTGAATATGATCAGGATACATTATATGAAATTATCAAAGAATTAATAAAAATATTACTGAAATTTTCTTTAAAAGTTCAGCATTAGGCTGGAGAGATGGCTCAGTGGGTAAAGAGGCTTGTCACCAACCTAACAGTCTCAGTTCAATCCCAGAACCAGATGATGAAACGAAAAAATGACCCAACCCCAACACGTGCACATCCATGTATACACAGTAAATGAATGTAAAAATAAAAACAGAAGGTCAAGGTTATCCTGGGCTATAGTAACCCCCCTTTTTTATATGCATTAGCGTTTGGTTGCATATTACAGACAGTTGTGAGCTGCCATGTGGGTGCCATGTGGGTGCTGGGAATTGAACCCTGGTCCTCTGGAAGAGCAGCCAGTGAGTGTTCTTAACCACTGAGCCACCTCTCCAGCCCCCTATAGCACCCTTTTTAAGGCCATGCTGGGCTACATGAAATACTGTCTCAAAAAATATTTTTTTTCAAAGATAGAACTACTTATACTTACTTTTTTAGTTCTGGGATCTCTGCTGGCTTTACAAGTTTTATTAACCCTTTAAGTCTCTGTTGTTCTTTCCTAAGTTCAAAAGTTCTTAGGTGAAGTTTCTTCCGGGACACACCATCTAAGGTGCTTCCTGAGTTCATTTCTGACATGAATGCATCTAGGGAATCCTGAGATGATGATTCTGAAAGAGCTGTCCAAAAAGGAATAGTACATGTTTACAAAGAAGGCCCAAATACTTTTAAATTCAGTGTAACTACCCACAAAGGGGCTACAAATATAAAGTTGAACAGCAAATATCATTAATATAAAGAATGAACCACAAGTTATAGCTATGTGAGACCTTGGGAGGTGATTCAGGCTTCATTCCCTTCAATTAGTAAATAAAAAGAGATTAAGCCAAACAATTTTTAATGTTTTTCTAGCTTTATGGTATTACATTGTGGGCATGAAGAAATGGCTCAGCATTAGGAATACTAGCTGCTCTTGCAGAGGACCTGGGTTCAGTTTCCAGCATCCACATAGCAGCTCTCCAGTGCCCTCTTTTGGCCCCTATGAGTACCAGACATGCACGTGGTACATAGACATGTATGCGGGCAATACACCCATAAAATAAAAAGCTATACTGCTCCTTAAAAATATCCCCAAAGTCTGAATGTTCCAGTGCATCTCAGCATGACAGGTATTCAGTGACTGTTGGCTGACAGTCTTACCTTTGCTGGCAGCCTTGAGCCGCTCAGAAATGTCACAGAGTTCCCTTTCAGCAACATTTAACTTTGCAACCTGAAATGCCCAAATCAACAGGGTTTTAGCAAATGTTTTCCTTCTTATCACCTTCCTATTGTCAATATTATTATAGGTTTAAGATGATTAATTCAGAAGTCCATCTAAAGATGGAGTTGATATTTCATTTATTTACTTTATTCTAGATGGAGTAGTTTTAGAATTAAAAAACTCAAATAGAATGAGCTACTAAAACTTTAAAAGAAAATACTCAAGACATTTGTTTTCATCAGTAAGCCAAGGGATACATGTTGGATGTTTTAATTTAATTTATTTTATGTATGTATGTATGGCTTTTGGAGACAGGTTTTCTCTGTGTGTAGCCCTGGCTTTGTAGACTAGGCTGGCCTTGAACTCACAGAGATCCACCTACTTCTGCCTCCCAAGTGCTTGGATTACAGACAGCTGTGAACTGCCATGTGGGGATGCTGGGATTTGAACCCGGGTCCTTTGGAAGAACAGCCAGTGCTCCTAACCACTGAGCCATCTCTCCAGCCCCCAGATGTTTTTAGCTAGGAATACTGCTAAATACAGTGTTAAACGCATGGCACACTATAGCAATTAAATGAAGGCTATGCCATTCCAGACTAAAATGATACTATTCTTCTGACTTCTCTTAAATGCCAAAGGTTAACGTCAGTTTCATTGTGGACAAACTTGGAACTTTTCTTTTCTTTTTAGTGAATAACATCATATCCAAAGAATGTTCATTAATTGATCAATACAAACCTGGAGGAAAGTAAATAGCAATGAGTAAACTCTTTTTTTTTCCCACCAACTTGAATAAAACCAGTATTTGTTACCATTAAATTTAGAGATCACAACAGTTGTAATTCAGTACTAGATTTCTATGCTGTTGCTTTTAAAAGTTAAAATGATCATAAAAATAGCTACTTCTATGGAGAACTTGCCAGTGATTCAAAAGTTTCTGGTTTCTCATCAATCTTCCCAGCCTTCTTCATCCGGTTCAAACGCTTCTTCTCGACCAGGCCAGTCCGATCAAGGAATGTATCATCGTCACTATCATAAAAGTCTTCATCTTCCCAGTTCTTGGCTTTCCTTTTCCGAGACACTAAAAAGAAATTGTAAGAAAAAGAGTCATTTATTGGACTAAAAGGGGGAGCTGTTGGAAAAAGATATACTTTAAACTTAAAAAAAAAAAAAAAAAAGCAGATAGGAGGATAAGGGGGAAGAGGGTAGGAGGGTGGGACCGGAAGGGGGAGGAGGGGGGGACTATGACTGAGATGTAACTTGAAGAAATAAATGTTAAAAAATAAAAAATAAGCCAGAGCCGGGCAGTGGTGGCGCACGCCTTTAATCCCAGCACTTGGGAGTCAGAGGCAGGCGGATCTTTGCGAGTTCGAGGCCAGCCTGGTCTACAAAGCGAGTCCAGGACAGCCAGAGCTGTTAAACATAGAAACCCTGTCTCGAAAAACCAAACAAACAAACAAACAAACAAACAAACAAACAAATAAATAAGCCAGGTGTGGTGGCTCATGTCTTTAATCCTAGCATTTGGGAGGCAGTAGACCAGGCTGGCCTCTGTGAGTTTTAGGCCAGCCTGGTCTACAAAGTGAGTCCAGGACAGCCAGGACTATTACACAGGGAAACCCTTTCTCAAAAAAAAAAAAACCAAAAAACAAAAAACCAACCAACCAAACAAAAAAATAAAAATAAATAAATAAATAAAAATAAACAATTGCTAGGTGTGGTGGTGCACGCCTTTAATCCCAGCACTTGGGAGGCAGAGGCAGGTGGATCTCTGTGAGTTCAAGGCCAGCCTGGTCTACAGAGTGAGTCCAGGACAGTCAAGAATACACAGAGAAACCCTGTCTCGGAAAAAAAAAAAAAGGAAGAAAAAAATTCATAAAAAGGTTTTACTTTTTTTTTTTTTTTTTAAGAGAGAAAAAGAGGAAGAAAGGGAGGGAGGGAAAAGGGAGGTTGGGTAGGCAGCTCAGTTGCTAGGGTGCATGCCTAATATGCACGAGGCTCTGGGTTTGGTCTTCAGCTGCAATCCCAGCACTGGGGAGGTAAAGACAAGAGAGCTGGAAGTTCAAATCTATCCTTGGCTATATAACAAGTTTGAACCCAGCCTGGAATACACAAGATCTTGTTTCAAAAAAAAAAAAGGGAGAAGAAATAAGTCCCACACAAAAGGGAATTGACCATGCCACTCACATGAGGCCATGCAAATTATGACCTAAGGGAGTCACACTCTGTGCTGAGAAGATGGCTTAGTGGATAGTACTCACTTCATAAATATGAGGAGCAGTGCTCAGATCCCCAGTACCCACGCAAATGCTGGGTAGGCATGCTGGCCCACCCACAATCCCAGCACACGGGAAGCTCCAGAGCAAGTCAGTCAGCTAAACAAATTTGGGGCTCAGGTAAGAGACCCTACCTCAACATAAAGTGTGAGGAGTGATTGAAGACACTCAACACCAACCTCTGACCTGTGCATGCGTTAGAAAGTAGTCAAGTCACAAAGACAGAATGGAACGGTAGTCCCCATGGGCTGGGTAGGAAGGAGAATGGAGTTATGTTCACACAACACAGCTGCACCAGGGATAAAGAAAAGTTCTGAGCCAATTATAGCATGTTTTATGGTACATATATTTTACAACAACAAAAACTTAAAACAGGGGCTGGAGAGATGGCTCAGTGGTTAAGAACACTGGCTATTCTTCCAAAGGTCTTGAGTTTAATTCCCAGCAACGACATGGTGGCTCATAACCATCTATAATGACATCTGGTGCCTTCTTCTGGAGTATAGGCATATACAAAGGGAGAATACTGTATACATAGTAAATAAATAAATCTTTTTTTAAAAAAGTTAAAACAAAGCCAGGTGTGGTGGTTATACGCCTTTAATTCCAGCCTGGTCTACAGAGCAAGTTCCAGGACAGCCAGGACTACTGAGAGAAATGCTGTCTCAAACAAACAAACAAACAAACAAAAAAGAAATCAATAAATAAAAAAGACGATACTAAGACCACTAAACACAGAAATAAACCAAGAAATATGAAACTGGCCTGAAACTCTACATGGACCAGGATGGCCTTGAACTGCAACTCTCCTGTGTCTGTCTTGTCAATTATAGACATGTGCTACTGTGTCTGGTGCCCAGGTCCAGGTTTGTTTTGTTTTGTTTTGTTTTTGAGACAGGGTTTCTCTGTGTAACAGCCCTGGCTATCCTGCACTCACTCTATAGACCAGGCTGGCCCTGAACTCACAGACATCAACCTGCCTCTGCCTCCCTGGTGCTGATATTAAAGGCGTGCGCCACCACGCCTAGCTTTAGAATTTAGTTTCAAATGTACATTCACCTACAAACAGAAAATGTCTAAGACAATATAAACAACTGTCTCAGGATGTTGACAGAGGGAACTTTTCTCCCCATTTCAGAAAATTCTGTACAATTTACACATTATCCATGTAGGGAGATTATGTTATTTTTTTGCATTACATTTTCCTTCTTTGCTTTTTTAAAGAAAAACAAAAAGATTTTTATATACTGACCCGCTTCCTGCCGCAGCAATCCCAATGTATCAAGGATCCGACAAGCTTCCAGTGAGCACTGTATCATTGCTTCTTTTTTCTTTCCTGAGTGAATGACCTCGGCCACCAGCTGCTTCCCAGTGGAATCGTCTACAGGTAATCTGCATTGGTTTTCAGGGAGTTATAGCTTAGCAGTAAGCACCAATTCTCATGGAAACAGTTATCATGGTGCATGTGTCCTCAGACAGTGTTTCAGCCTCTCAGTTAATTTCACTCTGTCCTGCTACAGCTGGACTTCAAGTCATTTTACTCCACTTTTATTCATTTCACTCCAGCTCCAGTGCTACCAGACTATCAAGGCCCAAACTTGGAACTAGCCTAAAATACAGAGTAAAGTTACTCTTGGGGATATTCGCTGCAACCATATGTTAGCTTGAAACTGGCCACTTCCAGACACAGACATTAGCAAGGAAAGAACACATGAGCCCAGTGTTTAGTAGGCAGAAGAGGGAGGAATGCCACAAAACAAGACACTGTCCAAAAAAAGGCAGCGCATGGTGGCACACGCCTTTAATCCCAGCACTGGGGAGGCAGAGGAAGGTGGATCTCTGTGAGTTTGAGGCCAGCCTGGTCTACAGAGTGAGTTCCAGAACAGCCAGAGCTGTTATACAGAGAAACTCTGCCTTGAAAAACTAAGAAAAAAAAGCTAAAACGTAAACAAAAAGAGAACTTACCTCACTCTGCAGAGCCAAGTACTATGTCCCTGCTCATCAAACTCATATTCTAATTCTTCCCCTGCAGGAAAAGGAACTTCAGTCAGATCTATAAATTACTAGTTGGTACAGTAGGGGAATGAAAGTTAAGGACACCAAGTGTTAATGTCACAATGAGCACTAAATTTGAATACATTTCATTTACTCCTAGGGGGGCTCATCACCTGGAAATAAAACTAGAGTGAATGAGACATGGAAGAAAATAACTTTAAATCAGAACAATCAGCTCAGCAGGGCCCTGGCACAGACTTTTAATCTCAGCTTCTCAGGAGGCTGTGGCAGGAAGACCTCAGGTTCAAGGCTTGCTGAGCTATAGAGTGAATTAAAGGCCAGCCTAGGCCACTTACCCTGTATCAAAAAACAAAACAACAAAAAAACCACACCTACACCAAAAAAAAAAAAAAAAAAAAAAGAGGGCTGGAGTCAGGTGTGGTAGTTCATACTTATAATCACAGCATTCAGGGGGCTGGAGAGATGGCTCAGCGGTTAAGAGCACTGGTTGTTATTCCAAAGGACCCGGGTTCAAATCCCAGCACCATATGTCTGTAATGGCCAGGTGTGGTGGCGCACACCTTTAATCCCAGCACTCGGGAGGCAGAGGCAGATGGATCTCTGTGAGTTCAAGGCCAACCTGGTTTACAGAGTGAGTCCAGGACAGCCAGGGATACAGAGAAGCTCTGTCTTGAAAACCAAAAAAAAAAAAGAGGGCTATGAATATACCTTAGTGTCAGAGTGCTTGCTTGACATACGTATGTCCTATGTACAACCTCAGTAGTACAATCCTGGCTACCTAGGGTTATACTAGGTAATTAGAAATTGAGGCAAGAAAATCATATCTACACACCCCACCTGGTCTTTGTGGGGAGGTGGAGGTTGATGGATGTAGCTTAGTGTTAGAATGCTTGCCTAGCATGAACAAGGACCTGGATTTGATCCCAGCACAATTGGAACAACACACCCAAACCAATCATCTCTCCATACATACTTTTACTTAAGCAATTTTGTGTGTGTGTGTGTGTGTGCGCACTAGTGTCTTCCTCAGTCATTCTCCACCTTAGAATCTCTCACAGACTAGGAGCCCATCAATTGAGGTAGGCTGGCTGACCAATAAGTTCCAAGGATCCACTTGTCTCTCTGCCTCCCAAGCACTGGGCTTCAGACATATGCTACCATATCCCACTTTTTTTTTTTTTTTTTTTTTGGTTTTTCGAGACAGGGTTTCTCTGAATATCTCTGGCTGTCCTGGACTCACTTTGTAGACCAGGCTGGCCTCGAACTCACAAAGATCCGCCTGCCTCTGCCTCCCAAGTGCTGGGATTAAAGGCGTGTGCCACCACCGCCCGGCTATATCCCACTTTTTTATGTAGGTTCTAGAGATCCAAACTTTTACTCCTGCTTGTACACTGGGCACCTTATAGACTGAGTCCTCTCTCCAGCCCCAATTTTCATACTTTCATAGGTACAGTTGGTTTTTAGAAGCATGAATACACATTTTGTTGTTGTTGCTGGAGACAGGGTTTCATGTAGTCCATGCTGGCCTTGAACCTGCTAAGCATGACTTTTTTGTTTTTGTTTTTGGAGACAGGGTTTCTCAGTGTAGCCCTGGCTGTCCTGGACTCACTTTGTAGACCAGGCTGGCCTTGAACTCACAGAGATCCCCCTGCCTCTACTTCCTGAGTGCTGGGATTAAAGGCATGCGCTACCACGCCCGGCGACACGCATGACTTTTAACTCCTGATCTTCTTGCCTCTACTTCCTAAAGTGCTAGGACAGCAGGTATCAGCCACCAAGCCTGACTAGAAGCATAAATATTATGTGTTGAAAGCAACTAGTTCTTATATATGTCCAGTTACATATGTGCACATATATATGTGCATACACATACACACAGAGAGAGATTGGATTTTCCCCTATTGATATTCAACCAATTGCAGAGTGAAAAATACTGTCTGCTTTGCACACATACACTTGTCATTCCCTAAACAACACAGTATAGTAAATAATCTAGAATATACTTAAAGTACATGAGAGGCTATATGTAGTTTATATATAAATACTACACTACTTAATATACAGACTTGAGCATCCTCAGATCTTGGTATCTACAGTGAAGCGTCTTGGAGTCAGTCCCAAATAAAGTTCTATGAATAACTATATATGTATAAATATATACATAAAACATGAATACATACATAAATATGCATCGATGTTCTCTCAAAGTATAGGTACTGAAACAACTCTTCCCAAGAACATTTTTTATCATAGGAAGTTAAAATCTCCACTAAGAATTGTAAAAGACCAGGGGCTGGAGGGGATGGTTCAGCTAGAAAAGCATTGGCTTAGAGAGTATAAGAATTTGAGTTCATGAGCCGGACGTGGTGGCGCACGCCTTTAATCCCAGCACTTGGGAGGCAGAGGCAGGCGGATCTCTGTGAGTTCGAGGCCAGCCTGGTCTACAAGTTTGAGTCCAGGACAGCCAGGGTTACACAGAGAAACCCTGTCTCAAAAAAACCAAAAAAAAAAAAAAAAGAATTTGAGTTCAGTGTCCCAGAAACCACATAAAAGAGCCAGCATGTTGGCACATGCCTGCAATCCCACCCCAGGGGAGGCAGAGACAAGAAGATTCCTGAGGTTCAGTGACTAGCCAGTCTAGTGCAATTAGTGAGCTCCAGGATAATGAGAGGCCTTGTCTCAAAGGAGGCAGATGGTTTTCCTGAGGATGACACCTAAGGTTTTCTAGAACACATACACATTAGAAAGTACTGATTATAGCCGGGCATGGTGGTACACGCCTTTAGTCCCCCCTCCTTTAGTCTCAAGAGGCAGAGGCAGGTGGATCTCTTTGAGTTTGAGGCCATTACGGTTCTACAGAGTGAGTCCTGGCAGTCAGTACTGTTACACAGAGAAACCCTGTCTCAAAACGCCCCCACCTCCCAAAAAAGAAAGTATTAATTATGAAAGACCATGTAAATTAGAAATAATAAATTCTGAGGTTTTGTTTCACTTCCCTACCACTAAGTCCAAGATCTTTTGAGAAGAAAGTGTTAAATTAGGAAAAAAGTATTTAAGATGGAAAGAAAGACAAACAAGAGTTTTACTGTTTTCAAAATAAACCTGGGACTGGTGGTACAGCTCAGTGATAGAGAAAGTACTTTCCTAGCACACACCCAGGGCTTGAATCTCAGCAACCTACAAAAATAAAATAGAGCCAAAGAAACTGATCACAAGCCAAGAACCGAACAAGGAAGAGAACGGACAAAACATCACTTACACGTATGAGGCAGAGCTCAAAGCTTCAGGAAGCAGCACACTGTGAGCACATCTTGCTGTCACAGCCAGAACCGCATTTACTTACACACCTTCTCGGTCAAAGAAGCCTTGGAGAGCCTTCTTCGGATCCTTTATATAAAACGCCTCCCGGTCCTGCTGAAATTCCAAGGCAATAGGGTTCTCTTCAGCCTCATCCTCTACAGCATCTTCTCCTGAAGGCACAAGAGCAAATATGAGAAGAGGATATGTGAATGATATCTTTGATCCTTCTAGGCTGAGTAAGAATATGAGAAGAGCTGACACATGACACACACCTGTAATCAGTACTCAGGAGGCTGAGGCAGGAGGATCATAAGTTCCAGGATCACCTTACCAAATGGAGACAATGCTTCAAGAAACACACACACACACACACACACACACACACACATACACACACACACACACACACACACACACACACATTTATTTATCTATAATATGTGTTGAAAGTGGTTAAAAGATATTTGCCTGGCGTGGTGTCTCACGCTTTTAATCCCAGCACTTGGGAGGCAGAGGCAGGTGGATCTCTGTGAGTTCAAGGCCACCCTGGTCTACAAAGAGAGTCCAGGACAGCCAAGGATACATAGAGAAACCCTGTCTGGAAAAACCTAAAAAAAAAAAAAAAAAAAAAAGGTATTTAAGGGAATGGGATGGGACAATCACAGAGTCACCATTATGAACATTTTACATTTTCTAAAACAGACAAGACTTGCTTCCATGGCATTTTTTTTTTTCTTTTCATCACTTTAAAGACAACATTTACCTTCTACCCTTTGAAGAGCCACTGAGCTCTTTAGCCTATCTTCTCTTTCTCTCCCACTTAGGTCTTACTCATTGATTCTAATATAATCTCTTTTTTTTTTTTTTGGTTTTTCGAGACAGGGTTTCTCTGAATATCTCTGGCTGTCCTGGACTCGCTTTGTAGACCAGGCTGGCCTCGAACTCACAAAGATCCGCCTGCCTCTGCCTCCCAAGTGCTGGGATTAAAGGCGTGCGCCACCACCGCCCGGCTCTAATATAATCTCTTAATAATTCTCCTGTCTGCCAAACAGACTGATAAATGCACTACTCCCTTAAGACCAACAGTCTTTGCACTGCACACGAATGCCAATGTGCAGCTTTATTAGGTCTACTTTTCCTTTCCTTCAAGTTTCAGCTCAAAACTCTCATTTAAAAACTCATAAAGTGAGCCGGGCGCGGTGGCTCACGCCTTTAATCCCAGCACTTGGGAGGCAGAGGCAGGCGGATCTCTGTGAGTTGGAGGCCAGCCTGGTCTACAAAGCGAGTCCAGGACAGCCAGGGCTGTTACACAGAGAAACCCTGTCTCGAAAAACCAAAACAAAAAACAAAAAACAAAAAAAAACTCATAAAGTGGGACAGCAGGTGAAGGTTCCTGCTGTTGAGCTTGACAGTCTGCTTCTGACCCCTGGAACCCAAAAAGTCAAAAGAGAGAATTGACTCCAGCAAGGCGTCCTTTGACCTCCACCTGCACGCTGTTAACACCCTAACGCAAACACACAAAAATTAAATAATGTATAATTTCCAAAAGATCTACATTAGTACTGTCCAATAGAAATATGCTGTGAGTTTTTAAAAATAGAAATATAACTCTGGGTTTTCTATTAGCCACTTTTAAAAAAGGTTATCTCACAATAATAATACAAGAATATGGTAATACTTTAATTCTTTTTTTTCCCACTGTCTTTGAAATCCTGTGTGTAGGCCGGGTGTGGTGGCACAGGTCTTTAATCCCAATACTCGGGAGGCAGAGGCAGGCAGATCTTTGTGAGTTCAAGGCTAGCCTGGTCTACAAAGTGAGTCCAGGTCAGCCAGAGATACACAGAGAAGCCCTGTCTCGAAGAACCTAAAAAAAATAAAAATTTGTGTGTAGTTTGCACATAGAAGACATGCGAGTTTGGATGAGTCATGTTAGACATGTAGATAACAGCTACCATAATGTTCAGCACAGGTCTAACTAAGTTCCGAGTGGCTGATTCCTTTTCTGACACTAGCATGATGATGGTTTCTAGCTTATTCTTGACACTTAGCATAAGCAATTTTGCATTTATTCTGTCTTACATTTACATACATAGGCTACACACATACAAGTGCCACAGTACACACGGAAGTCAAAGGTCAAAGTGTGTGAATCCATTCTCTTCTTCCATCATGTGGTCTCCAGGGATCAAACTCAAGTCCTCACACTGACAGCACATGCCTTTACCTGCTGATCCATCTCATCAGGCCTCAACTTCTTTCATTCTTTCTTTCTTGTTTGTTGAGACAGGGTCTCTAATGTAACTCCGGCTGTCCTGAAACTCACTCTGTAGAGCAGGCTGGCCTTAAACTCACAGAGAACCACCTGCCTCTGCCTCCCAAATGCTGGGATTAAAGGTGTGCATTATGATGCCCTGCTAGCTCCAACTTCTGTCTTTTATAGACCTGAATATCTATCATCCAAAATGTCTAATGTATGTGGAGATATGTGAGTCTCTTGAATTTTTTGTACTCTGTGAAAATAGCTTGAAAGGTGAAATATCAAATAAATGCTCATTTCTTAGCCAAAGGACTGGAGTAAATTTTCTATGCCCTCCAGTGATTATTTAGCACTCAGAACTCTGTGTGTGTGTTTTAAATAATGAAAGCAATAAGCAAATTAGATGGTGAGGAAGAGTGTATGTATAGTGCCCATAATTTTAAATATATACATATATATATCACTAAAGTTAATGACTGGGCTTTGGTTACCTTATTTGAAAATTATGTTTGCCCTACTTCAGCTGTAGGTTTTTTAAGATTTATTTATTTATTTTACATATATGAGTGCTCTATCTTCATACACCTGGCATGCCAGAAGAGGACATCAGATCCCAGTTTAGATGGTTGTGAACCACCATGTGGTTGCTGGGAATCGAACTCAGGACCTCTGCAAGAGCAGACAATGCTCTTAACCGTTGGGCCATCTCTCCATCCCCCAGCTGTAGGTTTTTTGAGTTGTATCATCAAAAGCATTTAAGGGGGCCACTAGTAATGAACTCAGAACTCCCAGTGGCAACTTCTTACCCATTCCCCACGTGCAACCCATCTCATCGTCTTGACCACTAGTATTTCTCTTCCCTTCGGTGGTATCTGCTTCCTCTTCTTCATCTGAGTCTTCACCTAACATCTTCTTTTCCAGTAACATCTGTTGCTGTTTGCGCAGTTCCTTCAACTGTGTTACTGTTAACTCAGATTCAGCCTCTCGGTCTTCCTCTGGTCCCTAATGAATCAAGGAAAAAAAATATTTTTTTACATATACATATATGGATTCAGGAATGGAGAAACTACTTTCCAAGATACAGCAATGTACACAGATCTGTGGGTCCAGACTGAGCCCTATGCTTTTGTTATTGGTTACTGAGAGACTCTTTTTTTCCTCAACTAAACCTTAAAGAAACCTAGAATCCCAGCATAATGAAGTCCCAAGAATTTTATTTTAGATTTTTCTTCCTACCTTTAGGATAAAGAGCCGGGTGCTGCCTCCAAAGCGAAGAACGTGCCCGACGTGGACTCTACAATAAGTCCGGGGTGGGATGCGAGTTTTGTTGAGGAAAGTGCCATGGGTGCTTCCCAGATCATAGAGATAGAAGCCCTGCCCATGACCGTCAGATTCTCCGTCGGGATCTGACCCCCGGTGCTGCAGCACCGCGTGGTACCGAGACACGGAAGGATGCTCCAGGCATATGTCACAGCTAGCAAGTCTCCCGAAAAGGCAACAGCTCGTCCCTTTCAAGGTGCGAGTGCCAAGGATGGTGCCACCCTTCAAAGTTTCGAGACTGTAGGGGGCCGTGGCTGGGCTGCCCCACGATGGCTCTTGGTATGGGGGAGCCCGGGCCGGACAAGCAGAAACAGGAGCTACCCGCGGGGAGCGGAGCTGCTCCACCGGTGGACTCCTAGTCTCCCCGCCATCCGGCGGAGGCTGCGGGACCTCGGGCTCCCCACATTCGGAGTCCAGCAGCGCCGTGGGACATTCCGTCTTCACATCCTCGGGAATTGAGGGACTGGAGGCCGGAGCCTTACTCCTCACAGCCGGAGGCGCTGGCAAAACAGGCTTCTTAAACTCGCTACTGACTTCCTCAGGTGCTGGCGACTCTAGCTGAGAGGTAGTTTCAGCCATCCTCAGCAGAGTGCAACGTCAAAATGTGTCCCTCGGAAACCCAGACCCCTCGTTCACCAAGTTCCCCCGCACTTCTCAGCTTCCTCCGCTTCTCAGGGCTGCAGTGTTGTAGTTTCTCTTCCAAGACTCACAGAACTGTAAAGATGTGAATAGCACTAGGGAGTCACACACCATAAATTAAAAAAAAAATCTTTGTCGTGGTGCTGTGCAGAACTTGGACATTTTTAGGCGTTGCACCCGACTTGTAATAACTTCCTGTGGCATAGGGCGATTGGGAAGAAGTGCTTCCGGCGGCCTTGGAACATTAATCAATAAACTAGCCTCCTAGGCTTGACCTAGTCGTCGCCTCGGACCTGTCAGAGTCAGACAGACGCGTAGACCCTTCCTGGAACAGTCCGGTGAGTGTTTGAGCTTTATTTTTCTGGTTCAGGTCCGGAGCTCCCCATTTTACTGCTGCCCTGGAATCAGACTTCCCAGGATCCTGAGGTTGGCGCCTAAGCCTGCAGATCGTGACCAAGGAGCCTCTACCCTGCACCTCCCGAATTTAGGCTTAATATTCTCTTTACTCCTTTTTGTGAAGTTAGGGAAGAGGACAATTTCTTGTTAGTTATTTCATTCTCTTATTATTCTCGAAACAAATTGTTGGGGCAGCATGATTAGTGACTTTAGGGACCTGGCATCGAAACCTCTTTTCTTTCACCCTTTGTAATTATGACATTGACATGACACTGGACTACCCCTCCACATCTGAAAAATCGTAAATAGTAGTGTTATTTTTTCACAGGATTGTTGGAAAGTTGAACTAAACAACGATTTATATTGTAATTCTTTAACACTGTACCAAGATGGTAGCCATAACAGGTGGGAGAGTACAGCTGAATAAGTCAACTCAAGTTAAAGTCCAGGGATAAATGCAAATCGATGTGAGAATACAAAGAAATGATGTGTATTGGGGAAAATGTTGTGGGATGGTGATTTCAGTTGTCTTAAAGAACAAATTCAAAGCCGGGCGGTGGTGGCGCACGCCTTTAATCCCAGCACATGGGAGGCAGAGGCAGGCGGATCTTTGTGAGTTCGAGGCTAGCCTGGTCTACAAAGCGAGTCCAGGACAGCCAGAGATATTCAGAGAAACCCTGTCTCGAAAAACCAAAAAAAAAAAAAAAAAAAAAAAAGAACAAATTCAAGTCTGATAAAGATGTAGAGGGTGGCATAAGATTCCTGGCTGAAGCCAACAACTCAAAGGGTCAATTATGAAAATGTCTGACTTTCTCAAGAAACTGAGTAGTCGTGGTTAACAGTGCTTACTGCTCTTCTAGTGGACCTGAGTTCTGTTTCCAGCACCCACATTAGGGCAGTTCACAACCACCTCTAACTCCAGCTCCAGGGGGATCTGATGCCCTCTTCAGGTCTCCTTGGGCACCTGCATACACTTGGGACACACATATACATACAAAACAATAATAATAAAATCTTTTTTTGTTGTTTTTGTTTTTTCGAGACAGGGTCTCTCTGTGTAACAGCCCTGGCGGTCCTGGACTTGCTTTGTAGACCAGGCTGGCCTTGAACTCACAGAGATCCACCTGCCTCTGCCTCCGAGTGCTAGGATTAAAGGTGTGTGCCACCACGCCCAGCTAATAATAAAATCTTAAGGCTGGGTGGTGGTGGGTCATGCCTTTAATCCCCGCAAATAGGAGGGGAGGCAGAGGCACATGGATCTCTGTGAATTCGAGGGCAGCCTGGTCTATAGGACAGCCAGGGATACATAGAGAAACCCTGTCTCAAGAAACAAAAAAAATAAATAAATAAAAATAAAATAAAATCTTAGCAAAGAAAATACACTGAGGGGCCAGTTAGATGGCTTAGCTGACAAAGGCACTTGCTGCCAAGCCTGACAACCTGAGTTCAATCCATGGAACCCACATGCTGGAAGAAGAGAGCTGACTCTCACGAGTTGTCCTCTGACCTCCACATGCTCACATACCTGAGCACACACACAAGTAAATGTAAAAGAAAAAAGTTAAAAAGAAAAAACAGAAACTTAGTACTGTCATATAAAACCAACATCCTTTAGTTCAGGAAGGCCCTCTGTGTGCAAGGCACTTAGTAGCATTTACTGTATGCTGCTATACTGCAGTATTTTGTTTCTGTTCCTCTCACCTCAGGACAAATATCTTGCACCTTCACTCAATGTCTGGTATTCAGTTGGTGTTTGTTGAACCTGGAGAGACATATAGGCAATGAATCTGGAGAAGTGAATTGAAGACATTGTAAGTTTCATTGAGTGGTAAGCCACAGAATTCTGACTTTTTCCGAGAGGCAATAATAGGATGTGTTCAACTAGAGTTTGTCTGAAACAAACAAGCAAACAAACAAAAACAGGTTGGAGGTATAGTTCAGTAATAAAACACTTGCCTAATATGTGTTCAATCTTCAGTAACATAAAAAGAAAAGGAGAAAGTCTACCAACAGTGCAAAGTGTAGATCAGATTCTGAAAGAGACTGATTCTCAACTTTCCTAATGATGCCCCTTTTTTAATACAGTTCCTCATGTTGTGGTAACCTCAACCATAAAATTATTTTCGATGCTACTTCATAGCTGTAACTTTGCTACTGTTATGAATCATAATGTAAATATCTGATATACAGGATATCAGATATTCAACACTTGTGAAAGGGTCATTTGACCTTCCCAAAGGGGTTGTGGCCCACAGGTTGAGAACCACTGGACTAGAGGAAAGGATACTAGTTAGAAGGCAGCAGAAGTCTCTCAGATTCAATCTGGAGAGACAACTCAGTCTATAAAATGCTTGCCATTGCAAACATGAGGACCTGAGTTCAATTCCCAAACCCTATATAAAAACCCAGGTATGGTTGCATATGCTTATGAATTTAGTTTGGGGCAGACGGACAGCAGGCAGAAACAGGCAGGCCCTAGAACTCACTGTTCTAGAATAGTCAGAAAATCCTAGATTCCAATGAGAGATCCTGTCTCAAAAACCAAGATAGATGATACCTGAGGATTGCACCTGAAGCTGACCTCTGGCCTCAAAGAAGCCTCTTATATTCTTTCAAATATATGTCAGGATTTGGTATCATAAGGCTAGATTAAAGGTGTTTGTGGATGTTTCCATCAGGATAAATTAAAATATACTGAGGCAGAGCACAGATTAAGAAGCACCTATTAGTATTTTTGTTTTGTTTCATTTTTCAACACCTGGCTTCTTTTTGTAGCCCTAGCCATCCTGGAACTCATTCTAAAGACCAAGGTGGCCTTGAACTCAGAGATCTGCCTGGCTCCACCCACTGAGTGCTAAGATTAAAGGCATGCACTATCATGACTGGCTATCTGTTAGTTAGTTTGTTTGTTTGTTTGTTTGTTTTAAGGTTTTTCAAGACAGGGTTTCTCTATGTAACAGCGAAACAGTAACAGTTCTGTGTAACTGAACTCACCACTCTGTAGACCAGGCTAGCCTCAAACTCACAGAGATCCGCCTGCCTCTGCCTCCTGAGTGCTGGGATTAAAGGCGTGCCTACCACGGTCAGCATCTGTTAATATTTTTAATGCTACTCTCTTTTTCCTATTCATCTAGAACAATTGTGTTGAAATACCCTGGAAATACTCCAGACCTCCCATTTAAGTTTCATGCCATGTAAAGCATTTAGGATTAGGCATGATGTTTATTCTGGTAATGAATTTGTGAAGTGAAATAGGCAGTGTGTATGTTAAGAGTGTCAGATACCAATCGCTGCTATTCATCTACTAATGACTTTGGTTGTATTTTTGTACTTCCGTCCAAGAGGAACTATTGTGTGATTGGCATCTAACAATTATTTTTCTCTTAATTTCTTCAAGGAGAACGTTGTTTGTCTTAGAGTTTTGCTAAAATCTTTCTCAAGGTGATCTTAATTTGCTTTCTATGTCAGAACTGCCTAGACTTCCCATTTTCACAACAGAAGCCTATGGTCTACAATTGCAAGAGACTTAAACACATTACCTTTAGGGTATTGTCTACATCAAACCTGAGAGCTCGTCTCGGCTTGCCCTAAAATGTTGAGATACTGGGGAGAGATACCAATACCATCAGGACAGACCAACAGAAGTTCCTTTGATCTACTCCCACGGGAGTTCCGTCTGGTGGAAGTCCATGACCCACCCCTGCACCAGCCCTCAGCCAATAAGCCCAAGCCCCCTACTATGTTGGACATTCCCTCAGAGCCGTGCAGCCTCACCATCCACACCATTCAGTTGATCCAGCACAACCGACGTCTCCGCAGCCTTATTGCCACAGCCCAGACCCAGAGTCAGCAGCAGACAGAGGGTGTAAAGGCTGAAGAGAGCGAACCTCTTCCCTCCTGCCCTGGGTCACCACCTCTCCCTGATGACCTCCAGCCTTTAGATTGTAAAAATCCCAATGCACCATTCCAGATCCGGCACAGTGACCCAGAGAGTGACTTTTACCGGTAAGACAGAGCATTGCTATGTTTTGTTTTGTTTGTTCTTAAGTGATCTCCCCATGATCCTGTTAAGATTTCAGTAGCATTTCCACTTCTATACTCGGAAACTGGGGATGAGGGTGACTGACCTGCTGCACATTGCTCAATTCCTTGGTGGAGTGTCTTACGTGCTAGTCCAAATCTTCAGAATCTAGTCTGTAATTTTTTATTTTTTTATTTATTCATTTGGTTTTTCAAGGCGGATCTCTGTGAGTTCAAGGCCAGCCTGGTCTACAAAGGGAGTCCAGGACAGCCAAGGATACACAGAGAAACCCTGCCTCTCCCTCCCTAGTGCTGGAATTAAAGGTGTGCACCACCACTGCCTGGCCATTGTATTAAATTTATGCTATTATTACAACTTTGTAGTTTTTTTTGTCAAGTTTCTATTTCAATTGTTAAGAATGATGATCTAGGTAACTAGAGGTTGGGGAGATAACTTAATCAGCAAAGTGTTGATGACATCCTGTTTTCTGTCCCCAGAACCCCTGTGAAAAAGCCCGGCATGGTGGCTCACATTTATAACCTCAGCATTGGGGAGAGAGACAAACAAACATCCCTGAGGCTCTCTAGCCAGTCAGTGAACCCACTTGGTGAGCTCCAGGCCAAGGATACCCTGCCTCAAAATACAGGCAGTAGCTGGGGAGATTGCTCAGTAGTAAAATACTTGCCATGATAACCTGAGTCTGAGAACCCAGTCAAAAAGCTGGCGATCGTGGCACATGATTGTAATCACAGTACAAGAAAGGCAGAGGCAGGGGGGAGTTCAGTACAAGAAAAGAAGAGGCAGGCAGTCCCAGAAACTCAATGGCCAGCCGGCCAGCCTAGCCTGATCAGTGAGCCGTAGCCTAATCAGCAAGCTACAGGTCCTAATTTTAAATGAGAGACCCTGACTCTAAAATGAACGTGTTTTTTTTTTGTCATTTCTTTAGAAATGACACTGTAGGCTTCTACATTCATTGTGCATTCATGTACATGCATCAAGCACCTACACACACACTTTTTTTTGGGGGGGGGTTCAAGACAGGGTTTCTCTGCATAACAGCCCTGGCTGTCCTGGAACTCTCTTTGTAGACCAGACTGACCTTGAACTCACAGAGATTCACCTGCCTCTGCCTCCCCAGTGCTGGGATTAAAGGCACTCGCCACCATGCCTGGCCATAATTTGAACCTAGATTGTTTTATACATATTTCAAGAAACTGTATAATGGTGCTGGGCATGGTGGTACACGCCTTTAATCCCAGCACTCGGGAGGCAGAGGCAGGTGGATCTCTGTGTGTTCGAGTTTGAGGTCAGCCTGGTCTACAAAGTAAGTCCAGGACAGCCAGGGCTATTACACACAGAGAAACCCTGTTTCAAACAAACAAACAAACAAACAAAAAAGAAACTGTATAATGTTGTTTTAAAAAAATATCCCTGTCATTCAATGTTACCAATGAAAACTCAGGAGCCAGATGCTGTGTTGAAAGCTTGCTAGCTCAGAGAGGCAGAGAAAGCACCCAGCTGACGTTCCTAGTCCACCAACGTCCCAGTCAAAAGCCCTAAGCTAAAAAGCCCAGAAGAACCTAGAGGAAGAACCCTTGAAAGAGAAAACCTTCTGAAGGAGAAAACCTTTTGAAGGAGTAAACCCAAAGGAAGAACTCCCCAACTCCTTCTGCACGCTGTCTTAAATACCCCTCAACTCAATGTCTCTCCTTTCTGTTTAATCTCTGTCAGCTGGTTTCTTGCTCTGCCTCTTGACCTAGTGTTAACTTTACTTAATCCTTTGCACAGAAAGCTTTTAGATTGTTCTAAAGGTTGTGCTAGGGCTGAGCCACACCATAACCACTTGTTTAAAATAAACAGAAAGTTCTTGGATTAAAGGTGTGTGCTAGGGCAGATACACACCACAAGTACTTGTTTACAATAAACAGAAAGCTCTAGGATTAAAGTCTGAGCCATCCCACAATAGAAACAGATTTTTCAACTCACAGTTGTAGGAGTTAGATAAATTAGATTTAGGAAATATATACCTGTAACCGAACTTTTAAATTATTATTTCACACTTATTTATTACTAAATTCACTTATAACAAACACCAACAATTTCTTAACTATTAATCCTATAAATTCCTACAACCCCTTTAACCTATCCACTAAACCTATTGATAATCATAACAACTACTTTCATAACCTTTTAGAATGATACAGTCTCTGGGGCAGGTCCTCAGTCGTCAGGAACACAGTCTTTGTTGTAGATTCTTTAACGCACTTAGCAGTCCTTCTTCTGGATCTCTCAGATGCAGGTTCGTCAGGGTCGTTGGTTATTGCAGTCTCACCTTAAATAAGGCTTCATGTTTTCTTTTCTGTGGGAGACCCCAGCCGTCTGCAGGCCAACTTACTTCTTTTGAATCAGGAACTCAGCTGCTCTGCCTCAGTCCTTAAAGCCAGGCACCGTTTCCTTTAGGCCACTGTTTGGACAGATCAAACCCCTCTAGGCAAAAGCTGAGCCACAGGGTCCAGTCCTGGGCCTTTTGGTGTCTTGTTCAGGCTTTCTTTGCTCACCGGCTTCTTTCTGCTTCAGGGAGAGAGCTGGCCATCAATGGCCAGCCCTTTTTTCAGCAGGACTCTTGGAGCTCTCTAGCATCAGGGGCCTCTTCTCTTCTGGGCTCCACGCACTGTCCTCAGATAGGAGGAACTCTGTTTCAGCTTAATTTGGGCTCCGCCCACTTAGCAGCTGAAAACAATGTCAGGCCAGATACTTTGTTTCAAGTCTATTGAGTCTTTCCTGTTTTCCTGACTTCAAACTTGTTTTTCAGTCTATTGAGTCTTTCCTGTTTTTGCTGACTTCATGCTGATAATGCTCTTCAGGCCCCGAATTAAGAGAGAATATCAGAAACTCCTATATATTTCCTAAATCTAATTTATCTAACTCCTACACACAGTCTTGGGAGTTCACAATGTGATCAAATATTCTGTAACAGTATAAGAAAGGAAAAAACAAAACAGCAACTACAAGGTGCCAAAACATGATTTTCCATAGAAGAAGGCCATTTACAGGCTATAAGTGTTGCTCAGTGGTCAAGCACTGCTAGCATGTGCAGGCCCTGGGTTCAGATCCCAACACTACAAGGGATAAAAAGGAAGAGTCCATATATTGCTCAAGATAAGTGGTAGTGGGAACAGGAACATAGACTTTTTTTCCTGTCAATGAGACATTTTGCCCTAGTGGTGCTGCCTTATAGGCCCCCAGTGTACGAGGAGGCTCTTGGCCCTCATATGACTGCTGAACTGGGGTGGGGGACTGATATGTAGGGACACTCCACTCCAGAGGAGTGGGATGTAAGGCATAGGAGGTAAAGGGTGGAAGGACAGGACTGGGAAGGGGGGAAAGAGGGCACTGTGATGGAGATGTAACCTGAAGTAATAAATAAACATAAAAAGAAGACAAAAAATAAGTGGTAGTAATTAGCTCTTTATTAGGCACTTCTGATGTTTTTAACCTTTGGCCTAAATAGGACATACTAAATGAAAAGCTACCCGTTGCCTTCTTTGTCAGCTATCTTTAGCTTGCAGTGGTTGCTACTGAGCAGATAGTGGTTAAATGAGTGGGTGGCTCTTCAGGCATCAGCCTTCTACAGAGGGTGGTGACATAAACCAAGGAACAGCGATTTTCTTCTCTGCTTTATTTTTTTATAAAATAATTTCCTGTTCAGAGGCAGAGATACTGTCAGTACATTTTCATAGAGGTTGGAGAGATGATACAGTAGATAAAAACATTTATTGTTCTTACAGAGGAAGCAGGTTCGATTCCCAGCACCTCTTGGTGGCTCACAACTGTGTAATTCCAGTTCCCAGGGATCAGATACCTTTCCTATTATCCTGTACTATTTAGACATGCATGGCCTGTTCACACTGTGTAACTAGAGGCTCATGAATATGACGTTGGGATGCTGAACCACCTTTCAGAAGAGCACGATGAAGGTGACTGTGTCTCTAGAAAGCTGGGCCAAAGATGACTGGAACTGAAAAAGTCCAGTGAGAAAGGCTGGTCACCTCTTGGCAAGAACACAAATAACACTACCCTGTTTCCTCTTTCAGTGGGAAAGGAGAACCAGTGACCGAACTGAGCTGGCACTCCTGTCGGCAGCTCCTCTACCAAGCAGTGGCCACAATCCTGGCCCATGCGGGCTTTGAGTGCGCTAATGAAAGTGTCCTGGAGACCCTAACTGATGTAGCACATGAGTACTGCCTTAAGTTCACCAAGTTGCTGCGCTTTGCTGTAGATCGGGAGGCCCTGCTGGGACAGACTCCTTTCCCTGATGTAATGGAGCAGGTGTTCCATGAGGTGGGGATTGGCAGCGTGCTCTCCCTCCAGAAGTTCTGGCAGCACCGTATCAAGGACTATCATACTTACATGCTACAGGTGAGGTGATCCTGGCAGAAGTGGGCAAAGATGGCGGGGAGTGTTCAGCAGAGTCCACAACATATGTTCTAGAGTGTAGCGCACAGTGAATTTAACCCACTTTTCCAATGGCTTGTGTTGTTTCTCCGTCCTTACCACTGGCCCAGTGAGATGTCAGTGCCTCTTTCTGTCAGTGGATAGCCCATTCGTTGTAACTTTCTCTGGAAGAATGCACAGTTATCTGGAGTCTCACATACTATGGTTACCATTCTTTTATTCAATAAATATTTATTGAGGACTTACTATGAGTCAGGCATTGTGGGAGATAGTAGTTTACAAGGGGAGTAAACTTTTGAACTTGCAGTATTCATGGAAAGCAAAAATAGGCAAACAAGTAATAATCACAACAATTTCAGATAACATTAAGTGTATTGAAAACTAAAGAAAACCAATGGAGGTCCTGAAGGATGCGGGCAGGGTTTGGGTTAGAGCGCCAACATCTCTCTAGTTCTTGAGGCTTAGTTACTTCCAGTTCATCCATTTAGAGTGACCAGTAGCCTTCAGACTCTAACAAAAGACTTTGCCTAGGATCCAGACTGCCTGCTTCACTCGGGGTTTGTGTATAGGGTCTACATGGCAGATGCTTGGGAGGTTTCTGCTTTGTGAGACAGGGTTTCACTGTGCAGCCAGGCTGGCCTTACTCTCTACCCTTCTTTTCAGCCTCCTAAGAGATGGAATTCCAGATATCTGCCATATGGCCAGATAATTGTTAGTGTTTATAGACAGAAATGTAGTATTTTGTCTCAGTTCTAGCTTCTATGCCATATGTAATTTAATTAATGATTTTTAAAAAGACCATTTTCTGACACATTTTCTTTATGTCTCTATCAAAACTCAGACCCAATCCCTTAAACGACTTACTCCTGTTGGCAGTGACAGTTGTCCTTATGGTTTTGTGGTCCTGGAATTGAACTCATGGCCTTGCACCCCTAAGTGTGCACTCTGCCCCTGACCTGCACCCCAGCCCTACCAGTAGTTCTTGTTTTTTGTTTTGTTTAGTTTTTTGGATTTTTTTGTTTTTGTTTTTGTTTTCATTTTGGTTTGGGGTTTTTTTTTTGTTGTTGTTGTTTTGTTTTTTGAGACAGGGTCTCTCTGTGTAGCCCTGGCTATCCTGGGCTCACTTTGTAGACCAGCCTGTCCTTGAATTCAGAGATCTGCCTGCCTCTACCTCCTGAGTGCTGAGATTAAAGGCATGCACCACCATGCCTGGCTTTTGTTTTGTTTTTTTGAGACAGGGTTTCTCTGTGTATTCCTGGCTGTCCTGGACTCACTTTGTAGACCAGGCTGGTCTCAAATTCATTAAGATCTGCTTGTTTCTGCCTTCCGAGTGCTGGGATTAAAGGTGTGCGCCACCACAGCTGGGCCAGCAGTAGAGATTTTAGAATTCAACTTTCAGGCTGGCTGTTAGTTAAATGCTTGCCTCAAAAACTTAGGGACCTGAGTTCAGATCCCCAGGTGGTGGAGGCACACACTCGTAATCCCCACGATCGTGAGATGAGAGGCAGATTCCTGCAGATTCCTCTCTTTCTCAGACAAAAAGTGGAAGCACCTGCGGAATGACAGCTGCGATGGGTTTGACCTCCACACACGCACACATGTGTGTATATATATATATATATATATATATATATATATATATATATATATAT
>CAJQZJ010033149.1:2497981-2526219 GCA_907164525.1 Lophiomys imhausi
CTGCCTCTGCCTCCCAAGTGCTGGGATTAAAGGCGTGCGCCACCACCACCCGGCTTGCTTCTGTTTTCTTAAAACCAGCGACAGAAGACCTGACCTCACTAAGTCCCCTGTACACTGTTCTCATCACTGAGTGTACCCCTGTGGAATTCGGCAACTCCGATGGCTGTGTTGCAAAGACTGACAATAAAACACCATGGCTGAGGGGTGTGAGGAAAACAGGCAAGAAGATGGGTTGTTGCTCAGGAAGCCAAGGTATAAAGAAGTGATGGGGCTGAGCGACAACAGAACACACCCCATCCTGAGCCTTGGAAACATACAGAAAAACCCTTGACACTCAATCAGTGGGAAAATAATGTTGTCTGGCAACCATTCATAGGAACAACAGCCTGTGAGGTCACAGTCCCAACATCACAGATGCTGCCAGGACTTTCCTTAGGGGAACAGGATCCCATTGTCAGCAATGACAGCAGGTGTAGCAAGCACTTTTGAAGTGTCTCTATGTGTCGGTAACTACTAGGACTTTGCATACACTTCTTCAAATAACACAGCGACCTAGGTGCCAAATCCACACCATGCCTGTTTCTGCAGGTGATGTCTTACTCGGACATGACATGACCTTTAGTTTCTGAACAAGTCTTTTGTCCTACAAGGACAAAACTGAGACGATGCCCACAAAGCTTTTAATATTTACCAAGTGGCTCTTTGCAAAAAGGCTTGATGGACCCTGCCTTGCAACCTGTAAGTCCAGTGAACACTTTATAGTTCTGACTTTTTATTTTTAATCTTTATCTATCTATCTATTTTGGTTTTTCTGGCTGTCCTGGACTCGCTTTGTAGACCAGGCTGGCCTTGAACTCACAGAGATCCACCTGCCTCTGCCTCTCGAGTGCTAGAATTAAAGGCATGTGCCACCACATCCAGCCATTACAGACAGCTGTGAACTGCCATGTGGGTGCTGGGATTTGAATCCGGGTCCTTTGGAAGAGCAGTCAGTGCTCTTAACCACTGAGCCATCTCTCCAGCCCCACCTCTGTCTTTTTAAATAAGGGAATAGAAACATGTCACTTCTGAGAGTGGTCAGGTATGGTACACATGTGCAAGGCAAACATACTTACACACAGAACATGTAAATGCTTCTCCTGGAGAAATGACTACCCCTTGAGAATGGTGGTACTGAGGATGCACCAGCAGCCCCTCCTCCACGCTCACCTTGTGTACTCTTCCGCAGCACTGGTGACCTGAACACAGAGCTCATCGAAGCCGGTGCCCACCATGGCGGAAACACCCACCACCTGCCAAGAAACATCATGACCATGCTCAGGGGACAGCTGCGAATTTTATTGGGTTTTTGTTTTGGGGTTTTTTTGAGTTTTTTTAGGGGGGTAGGTGAATTTCAAGACAGGGTTTCTCTGTGTAGTAGCACTGGCTATTCTGGAACTCTGTAGACCAGGCTGGTCTCAAACTCACAGAAATCCACCTGCCTCTGCCTCCTGAGTGCTGGGATTAAACGCATGCACCACCACGCCTGGCCAGCTGTGTATTTTAAAAGAGTGGGCATTTTGCCTCTAAAATTTTGTCATTAAAAGAGTCATAAAATAGGGGGGGCTGGAGAGATGGCTCAGCAGTTAAGAGCAATGGCTGCTCTTCCAAAGGTCCTGAGTTCAATTCCCAGTACCCACATGGTGGCTCACGACCATCTATGTGATCGGATGCCCTCTTCTTGGAATGCAGGTGTATATGCAGACAGAATACCCATATACATAAAAATAAATACATCTTAAAAAAAAGTCATAAAATAGATTTGGATACTTAAGACATCTCTGGCAAAAACCAAAGTCCAAACTGAACCAAACAGCGCATCTAGTCAGGAATCTATAAAAATAAGTCAATAAGAAAAAAAATCAACAATTTAAAAGAAAACTATAGGCTAGCGTGGTGGCACATGTCTTTAACCACAGCTCTCAGGGAGGCAGAGGCAGGCAGATCTCTGTGAGTTCAAGGCCAGCATGGTCTACAGAGTAAGTTTCAGGACAGCCAGGGCTACACAAGAAACACACAGGGGAAAAAAAAAAAAAACAAAAGAAAAAACAGGGCCGGGTGTGGTGACACACACCTTTAATCCCAGCACTTGGGAGGCAGAGGCATGCAGATCACTGTGAGTTTAAGGCCAGCCTGTCTACAAAGTGAGTCCAGGACAGCCAGGGCTGTTACACAGAGAAACCCTGTCTCGAAAAACCAAAAACAAACAAAAAAGAAAACTATAATTAGGATCAAACATGTAGCAGGATCTATAATCTATTCCCCGTCAAACCAAACCAAACCAACTGTACCACTTTCTGCTTTCTCAACCCTGCTACCAAAACCATCCTCTGAACCACCCACACCCACTTTGTTTATGTACACGTTACTTCTCCTTCAGTGTAAATCCTAGGGCTACATCTTCCAAAATCACATCTTCATATCTCCCATCACAATCATCAGACCCAACTGCCAATTGTCCCCCTGCCACCGACCACATTATTTCAATTCCCCATGTTCCCTCCTAAACTGGATGATAAACTCTGATGAGAGGGCTGTAATTGATCCTGTAAAGCTCCACACTTTTTGTGTCTTTTTCTGAAATGTTGGGAATTAAACCCAGGGCTGGAGAATTTGCATGCTAGAAAAGTGCTCTGTTGCTCAACTGCATCCCAACCCAGGAACTGCCTTTTACTCAGTGATGCAGTGGAGGTCACGCTACAGAATGAATGTAAAGCATTCCTTCCAGCTTGCTGGTTCAAAGCCAGGTAAAGCCGGGCGGTGGTGGCGCACGCCTTTAATCCCAGCACTTGGGAGGCAGAGGCAGGCGGATCTCTGTGAGTTCAAGGCCAGCCTGGTCTACAAAAGCGAGTCCAGGACAGCCAGAGCTGTTATACAGAGAAACCCTGTCTCGAAAAACCAAAAAAAAAAAAAAAAAAAAGCCAGGTAAGGCTGTGGGAAGACATTACCTACAGCTCCTATCACTATGATCAGGAGATAAAATTTACCCTGAGCGAGCTGTAAAACTCATCTAACACCAGGCTCATGGAACGAGTCAGGTTACTGACGTAGGTAGTCTCTTGGTTCAAGGCATCCTGGAAAGCCTCGAAGTCCTGCATCCACTCCACTGCAAAGCTGTGGTCAATGATGTCAGTCTGTGAGACAGAGAAGAGGCAGCCATCAGCAGCCTGCATCAAGATCACGAACTAAGCGACGGCAGAAATCATTCTTTTAACTAAGTGGTAAGAGCAAAGAACTCATCATCTATAGATTTTCTTTCTCTGGCCCCATTTCAGGCTCCACTGCAACTAACCATAAAGAAGTCTGTCTTGCCTCTGACCAGTATTTCCAGTAGACTGTTCCTCTCCCGACACAGAATCATTGATGCTGAGGAATGACTGACACACTATGGTGACGGGTTACTTACTCTGTCTGTCCTATAATCACTTTGGGTGACAGGCAGCACTAAGCACCCACTCCGTCTAGCAGCACCCACGACCCTGTTGTGCCTATGACTTTCTGTAGGAAAACTGTAATGTGCTGACAGCGCCTGAAGTCACTCTTCACACCTACGCTCCAAACCTTCTAACATCAGCCAGGACTCTGTGTTAAAGACATGTTGAAATCCCCACAGGAAGCAGCACTTACTTTGTTCATGACCACAATGAAAGGCAGCTTGGTTTTGTACAAGATGCTGAAAAAAAAAATCAAAAATCAGCATTAGTAAAAGCATTTCAAGCCAGGTGTGGTGGCGAACGCCTTTAATCCCAGCACTCGGGAGGCAGAGGCAGGCGGATCTCTGTGAGTTCAAAGCCAGTCTGGTCTACAATGTGAGTCCAGGACAGCCAGAGTGGTTACACAGAAAAACCCTGTCTCAAAAAAACAAAATAAGTAAGTAAGTAAGTAAGTAAGTAAAAGCATTTTAAGTAAGGAAGGAAGGAAAAGCATTTTAAGCCAGGTATAATGTCACATGCTTGTGATTCCAGCACTCAGAAGGCAGAAGCAGAAAGTCCATAAGGTCAAGGTCAGTCTGGGCATATAGTGAGTGCTTGTTTCCAAAAATAACTAAAAGGCAGTTAAGCTCCTATGACTAAGTAAAGAGAACAGGAAAACCTTCAGACTGAATTCAGTCTCTCCCAAAGGGAAATGACCACCAACATCAAGCCAGCAACTGACCCTCCAATCCCATACCATATGTCAATATTAATCATTTTATTTTAATTATATTTGCTTTTCGAAACAAGGTTTCACAGAGCACTGGGCTGTACTAGATTCACTTTGTAGACCAGGCTGGCCTCAAACTCACAGAGATCCGCCTGCCTCTGCCTCCTGAGTACTAGGATTACAGGCATGCACCACCACACCCGGTCCTTTTTAATATTTTATCATACAATTCTCTCTCTTTTTTTATCCCACTGAAGGAAATGAGCATTTATTGAATACTCAATATAGGATGGTTATTCTGGTAGGCACTTTTACATGTATATATTATCCCCTTTAATGCATAAAAATGCCATGTAAATGTACACAATTTTTGCTTTGTTTTTGAGACATTTAAATCATTTTGTAGCCTACACTAGCCTAGAATTTGATATACATAGTCCAGGCTGGTCCTTGAAATTTATACCAATTCTCCTGCCTCAGCCTCCAAAAATACTGTTGTACAGGTTGAAAATTTCCCACATTTACCGAGGTAGATGGACAAGAGAATATTATAAATACTTAAAGTATGCACCATGAATTGCTTTTAAAGTTGGTCTTCCTTACCCTTTATTGATCACTGACCCAGGCCTTAAACGTGTGAGGCAGACCCTCTCCTGCTGAACTAGGCTCCCAGTCCCGTGACACCCTAAGCTATGTGGACACTGTAAAGGGACGACTACACTCAGGATAATCAAGTAGCTGTCTTTACTAACTAATATGACTGTGGCACAGTGCTGTCCTTTGTGAAATTTCTATGTGGATCGGGACTTCTTATATCCAATACGACGTTTAGTCCAAGACCGAGCATGCCGGCGCTGGCCCTTGTATGTTCCCCAAACTAAATTCTGTCCGTTTCTGTAACACTTTCCCTCAGTCTCACTCTGGATACACAGTGAGCCACGAAGCATCTTTTCTTTCCTGACAAGACATCTGGGATAAACTAGTACATGTCTAGACTTAACTGTTACTAACTGAAACTAAGATCTTTCTGTTACTAGTGTTCTCAGTGTTATGGCAGGTCTCACTCCATAGTCCATACCGGCCTTGAATTTGCCCTCCTTCACCTCTGATTGGGGATTATAGAGCGCACCACCACACCTAGCTTGGACAAAACCTTTTATTCCTCCTATCTCCTCACGTTACGTTCTTTTGCTACTTAAAACCTAAGCACCACTTACAGCAGAGAACTCTATTCTATCCAGACCTGGATCTCACCCAGCTAGGAGTGACTACCACCTATTTCTCTGACAAGCAAAGGGGAAGAAGCTGAGAGAAAATGCCAATAGTACATATGTATCTCTTTACTGCACTTTCCTAACTCACGTCAATCAACTGAGTAGTAAATACAACTGATCACAAATCCAGGGCACTATAACCAGGACTCAAAATTAAAAGGGGAATTAAGTCAGATAGAATAAAGCTGGAGAGATGGCTCAGCAGTTAAGAGCACTGACTGCTTTTACAGGGAACCTAGGTTCAGTTCCCAGCACCTACATAGTGGCTCACAACCACTTGTAAGTTCAAAGAGATATGACAACCTCTTCTACCTCTACAAGCTCCTGTATACACATGGTACACATACACATAAATAAGTAAACGTCTTAAAAAAAAATTGGAGCCGGGCAGTGGTGGCACATGCCTTTAATCCCAGCACTCAGGAAGTAGAGGCAGATGGATCTCTTGAGTTCGAGGCCAGCCTGGTCTACAGAGTGAGTTAGTTCCAGGACAGCCAGGGCTACAAAGAGAAACCTTGTCTTGAAAAACCAAAACAAACAAACAAATAAGAGAAAGAGGCCTCAGCCCTGGCAGAACACCATGCCTCCCAATCATCAGTTACCTGCACGCATACAACATGTTGGACATGAAGGTCACTGGGTTAGTGCTCCGTGATGTGTCCATGACATAGGTGACCACTGTTGGGAATGAGGATGCCTAGAACCACACAATAAGTGACCCCTTAAGCAGGGCCCATCACTGGCTCTCGCACTCTTTCCCCCCCTTTCTTGGCGGGAGCCGCTGTGGACAGGCTGGGCAGACTCTCCCTCTCATCATCAGCCCAGGCAGTAAACAGAGGCTGAGACACTCTAGTCTTCTAGATGCCCTCCTGAACAAGACCCACACCACTCACCAGGGCCTCGGTGATGATTGTCCCAGAAGCTGACCAGGTGAACACTTCAATCTGTCCAGGTGTGTCAATCAAGACATATCTGGGTCAAAGAGATCATTGAAAGGATGTTATACCTCGGCAATCCTGAAGATATTCCATCTCAGAGAATGCTAAATGTCTGCAGATCCACGAGAGCAATAACCTCTGCACATGGCCAAACACCCCTGCCAAGCCCTAAAGCTGCATATTCCCAGAAGCTTCTTCCCGGTTGAATATGCTAGCAAGAAGAAACAGCCCAGTGAAAGCTGATGGAAAAATCAGAGAGGAAACTGATAATTACAGACACACTGCACTACCAACCAGACACTAGCAAAACCAGAAAGCAACTCTCTTGGGGAACCATCTGGTTTCTTAGGGACAAAGATGAGGAGCAGAGAAAAGGAGAGGAAGAAATGGAGAAATGGGGGAACAGGGAAATATTGCCCTCAGGATATTTCTGAAGTGACAACATTATTCTAAAACTGATTGCAGTGACAGTCGTATAACCCTGTCCACAATTATGTGAACTAGAAGCCACTGATTCATACAATTGGAAGCCATGTAAACTGTATATTAATAAATACCTGTTTAAAAACAAACTTTAGGAGAGGGATGTAAGTCTATATAGAACACAGACTCTGCATGGGCTTAGGATGTTCAACACCCAGAGTCCAATCCCCATGAAAACAAACTTATAAGAAAGCTAGCAAATAAATACCGGATAGGCACTAGGATAGGAAGGGAAATCGAAGGGTGAGCGGGGAGAGGTATGGAATTAAATAATCATGATCCATATACCAGTATATAAATCTAAAACATTTTAAAAGAAAACTTTACAGAATGTGATCTCAAAAAAAAAAACTGCTTTGTTATTTTTCTAATGAAAACAAAAATTTACTTCAATTATAGTTCCTTCTCTGTAACACCTTATGCACAGAAATAGGTAAAATGCCAATAAACGAATAACAATATGCAACTAAGGCTGAGAGTGGCAGTTTCATGTTCCAAATATTATGTATTCTTTTTAAACAACTTTTTACTACATTTATTAGTGTGCATGTGTAATTACAGAGCCACAGCAAGCGTGTGGAGGCCAGAGGTCAATATACAGGAGTTCTTTGCTTCTATCACATGGGTCCAGGAATCAGACTTGGGTCATCAAGCTTGGTGGCAAGTGCCATTGTCTGCTGACCCATCTCATTGGCCCATGGTTTGAATTCTTCATAATGAGCATATCACTTTTTTATTTTTATTTTTTTTTACAAAATAGCAAATTACCTTTCTCCCTCAGAAAAAAATAAACATATCAAAAATTTAGTAATAGTTAATGGTGAGAAATGATAATAGGATCAATTTTATTGTGTGTGTATGTATCCATGTCTCTCATTATGGCAGACTGTACTCCCTCAAACATCAAGCAAAAGTCTTCCTTAAAGAAAGGGAAAAAAAAGTGTTTCTCCAGAAGTCATGTAAAAAGGTAGGGGGATACTGGGAGGGGTCACAGCAATTGGGAGTAATCCTCTGTATTATATATCATCTCAACGACTTTCTTGTCCACCTTTTTTTTGTTTGCATTTCTAATGACTTTGTCTCAGTTTACAGTTGCAGGGTTCAAAGGTGTCCAAATCCTCTCAAAAGTCTAGAATGAATCAACTCAAGCCACCTACTTGAATGTGTTCTGGGCCTTCTCAATAAATTTCATCACCTAGAAGAAAAGATGTCACTTATAACAGGATCCAGTTCCAACACCACACCAGAGGTCCTCTCCAGAGCAATGGCCTCCTTCATGCAAAGACACAGCAGCACTGCGGCCTGGAGCACAGCACCAAGACCTGCCACTGTCAAGTCGGGGTCCCCTGCACACTCGCCACATTGTTTGTTTTAAAGAGCCAGCGTCAGGCTGTGACATCCAGGCATGCTGTGCACTCAGCAGTGTGAGTCTCCTGCTTGTGTGCCCCGAGCTTGGAATTCTCGTACACACCATCCGCCCGGCTCAGGTCAAATGTTAATGTCTTAAGCAAAGGATCAGACTCCCATGATTATAACCCACTCTCATGGAAGTAAGTGACTGAGGAAAGCTAAAGGATGACAAGTACTTGTTACAAGAAAAGAGCATAATTATCTCACCATGCTTGCTGCAGCTGATTGCAGTGCCCTGTGTCCTCGATTCCTGCCCCAGTGCAGCACCATAAGCAGGTAACAGACCAGAGAAAGAATTCTGGTCTTCCAGACTTTTCTTTTGTTTTCTCAAAAACATTAAATGTGCCAGGCTTGGTGGCGCACGCTTTTAATCCCAGCACTTGAGAGACAGAGGCCGGTGGATCTCTATGAGTTCGAGACCAGCCTGGTCTACAAAGTGAGCCCAGAAGAGCCAGGGCTACACAGAGAAACCCTGTCTCGAAAAAACAAAAACCAAACAACAACAAAATAATAAATGTGAAGTATCCAGGGCCAGGCAGTGGTGGGCAGGCCTTTAATACCAGCACTTGAGAGGCAGGGGCAAGTGGATCTCTATAAGTTCAAGACTACCCTGGTCTATGGAGCAAGTTCCAGGATATCCAAGGCTACACAGAGAAAGTCAGTCTCAAAGAAAACCAAAAAAGAAAAAGTATCCCACCTCACTCAAAAGCTCCTTCCTCATCTACCAAAATACCTTATTTTTGTTATTTCTTCATTTGTGCTGTTCTTTACCAATGTGATCAAGCTAGAGCATGTTAAAAGAGACAATTTTTACAGTGCCATGTGTACAAATGTAAAAGATATCGTACCTGATCAAATCTGGTAGCAAAGAGATTGAGCGAGGTCACTATGCCACCGTTTGGCCCAAGTCCATATCTGAACATTCGGTTTAGGATTTATATTGCACGTATGAGATTATATGGTTAATACCTAGACTGCCATTCATCCAACAGTATTATGGAGTAAGTGCTCATTTAATGAGTCCTTGACATTTACCAGCAAGGTCCTCCTTGTTCAGGTCTCATTTAAGGACTAGCCATTCAAAATAAAGACAACAGTGTGACCAAAATTTAATGAATATACACACGTCAAACAGGGACAGGCTGGTGGCATCATTGATTAAAATCAACTGTGTAGCCAGGTTAGCTCAACACCTTTAATCACCCCACTGGAGAGGCAGAGGCAGGCAGACCTGTAAGTTTCAGGCCAGCCAGGGCTACATGTAAAACTCTTTACTCTGATTCTCACTAACCAAGCAAGCCTCCTTCCTAAAGTTACTTACGGAGGAGACTCACATGTCATGTCGTGCTGCAATCAGTCCAACTCAATACATTTTTCTGAGCTTCTGGCTTCCTGTGGTTAACTTTTATCAATGACTAGCTCACCCAAGACAGCAGCACTTCACTGGACCCAGCTGTTAACAACTGGTCACTCATCTCTGTTCTTTAGTTACACCACTTGCAGTCTGAGTGATGGTAAGAAAATGGAAACCAGAAAGGTAGTATTGCTGGAAATCTCTAATCTCTCCTATGTCCATATTACTCACCTTATATCTTAATACAGTTACCTAAAAGGAAATAAGTTTTGTACTTATATATTTCACAAGTTGACGGGCAAAACCACTCCCTCAAAGTAATAAAAGTGACAGCAATTCGCCAGGACCAAGTCACCCCCACAGCAGATGAGGAAAAGGATACTGCTTCATGACTTCTTTATACTTCACTGTGTCACGAATATCTGAGGGGAAAGAGACAATAGTTTATTTTATTTTTTGAGGCATGATCTCAGCTGTCAGGGCGGGCTTTGAACTTTCCATGTATCCCAAGCTGTTCTCCTGCCTCAGCCTTCCAAGTGCTGAAGTTGCAGAAGTGCATCCATAACTGACTTAGGCTTCTCATCAGCATTTTCTTATATCTTCCTCCACACTTCCTTCCCTCACTAAAAGTAACTGTCAAGTATCCTATGAAGAATGTTAAGCTCCTGGGCATGGTGGCGCATGCCTGACTTAATGTCACTTCTCATTCTCAAATCAATTTCACAAGCTAAGGGCAAAGGAGAGACAGAGCTGAATGGAAATGATACATATGTTGGGACCATTAGAATGACAAGAGGGATAAGAAGAAGCCTGTTCTGGAACTCAGGTAAATACCAAAAAAAAAAAAAAAAAAAAAAAAATTAAGTAGATAGCTAGTTCCAAAAAAGAAAAACAAAGAAAGAAAACTGAAAGCACTCACCAATATTGGCAGGAAAGGGGACTTCATGCACAGCGGGGTCCAGGTTGATAACATAGGGAGGAGAGCCTTTGTTGTGGAGGTGGCCTGTGAGCCTCTGCAAAAACAGTGACAGGGTTGGAGGGTGATGACCAAAGGATCGGAAGTGGGCAGAGAATTCCCATTCCTTTACTGACCATGCTCATAAAAATCTCTAACGACTTCCTTCTTCCCTCCACCTATTAAGGGTGTCCAACACTGAACTCTCAGTTTAAAAGCCATCTAGTTCTATTACCCATCTGGCAGACCTCCTCTACCCTCATGTCTTCACTAATTTTGAATGACCTTCTAAGGGGTTTTTCCCCCCTCTATCTCCTCCACTAAAACACTAACTCCGTGAAAGCAAGAACCCTGTCAATTTCATTTCCACTGTACACTCAGAGCTTGGAACGTAGTAGGTCGAAAGAAGTACTTCTTTCACAACTCTTCAGGCAAAACCAGTGTATTGGCATTATATCCCCCCACTGTTAAGCCTGGGCCTTCGGAAAGCAGGACCATTTCAGTTGAAGCAAGCATGCACAAAGGTTACCCAGAAGACTACCCTAAGGGACCCAGGCTAGGATTCGAGACTGCGGGAAGGAACTGGAGTCAGAGGCCAGCCCCCAGAAAAACACGCGCCCAGACCCTCCAGTTCCCAGGACAAATTCCTTTCTGGCCACAAGCAACCTATAGACCGCCACCACCGCTTCCGCACAGTGCACGCCACCTGTACAAAGGTAGTTTTTCCGGATCCCGCCATCCCCAACACCAACAGACACACGGGGGACTGAGGAGCCCCGGATGCCTGAGGGTGAGCAGCAGCCGCGGGCTCCGCCATCTTTCCTCGGCCACGCCCACCGCTTCAGCGGGCTGGAGACTCACCGCATTCCGGTCTGCGATTGGCAGGAGAATCCACCCTCTTGCGTTTAGGGCTGCGATTGGTCGGATGATCTGGCCTCGCTGAGTTTAGGGCTGCGATTGGCCAGAATACCGCTCCAACCTGATGCGGTGGGCGTCAGAACAGCTTCAGGGCATCAGACTTTCTGGGACTATTTAGATGTTGTAGCTGCCAAGTAGAGGCTTTGGACAAGTGAGGGGGAGTGTAGAGAACCAGGAAGGGTTGGCAGGGGTGACATAGGGAAGGGCAAAGTTCGTGTCCCCCGGGGCGCAACGAAGTGAGATCCCAAGCCAGGGGCTGTAGTGGCGCATATCTGTCAAGATCTGAAGGTTACCAGACTTAAGATGTCAATCCACCTTTTATTTAATTGGCTAAAAGAAAAAAAAATTGTTGTTTTTCGAGACAGGGTTTCTCTGTATAACATAAGCCTGGCTGTCTTGGATTCGCTTTGTAGACCAGGCTGGCAGCAAACTCAGAGGTCCGTCTGCCTCTGCCTTCCGAGTGCTGGGATTAAAGGCGTGCGCCACCACACCCAGCAAGAAAAAGAAAATTTAAAGGTCATTGTGTTCTAGAAAATATTTGGTAAAATTTAGAGTAACATTTGAAAGACAACATGAATATTGTACTTTAGTGGAAGAAACCGTTCAGGCAGTCATTACTGAATGCAAAAGGGATGAAAGAACAGAAAGGTGTTTATGCCCCAAGTGTAGCTGACTAATTAATAGTGAAGGATATGAGTAGAGGAAAATAGGACGAATCTCATGAGGGAAAGACCTTATGACAGAGATTGTGACCAAAAATGTTTACTTTGCCCATCTATATGGGCCATTTGTCCAAGGGATGAAGAAAAGACTAGATGGTGAAAGAAAATCAAAGGCCCAAATGAATCAGAAATAAAACTCCTAAAAAAAAAGCAGGGGGGGGCGGGGAAAGGGGGCTGGAAAGATGGCCCAATGGTTAAGAGCACTGGCTGCCCTTCTAGAGGAGCCAGGTTCAATTCCCAGCACCCACATGGCAGCTCACAACTGTCTGTAACTACTGTTCCAAGGGATCCAACACCCTTACACAAACATACATGCAGCCAAAAGCCCAGTGTACATAAAATAAAAACAAATTTTTAAAATCTCCATTAAGAGGGAGGTCAAGGCCATAGACCAGGAGTGACCCTGGGTTTTGTTGACTTCTTACAGAGTGGATAAAGCTCTTGAAGAATAAAAAGAAGGATGTATGTATCTATATACAGATAGCTCATTATAACGAAGTGAGGAGGCCGTGGGGATGGCTCAGTTCTAAAGTGCTTGCTGAGCATGCGTAAGGACCAGAGCTCAGTCCCCAGCACTCACATGGAAGCCCAGGATGGTGGCAGGGGCCTATCTATAATCCCACGCTGGGTAGCTAGAGAAACCCTGGACCTCAGCGGCCAGCTAGCTTAGCCAAATTAGTGAGTGCTGGGTCAATGGCAACCTTGTCTCAGAATATCAAATAGAAAGTGATTGACCTTACCTGACTCTCTCCAAGCAGCACAATCTGGCTTGTGTTACTTTCTAGTGGTGATACAGGGGACTTTATTTGAAAATATTTTGCTAGCAATACATGTACAATTCAGTTTAGCTCTGATGACGTCTTTTTTAATTAATAAGTTAGAGGACAACTTGTGGAAGTCGGCACTCCCTAACATGTGGGTCCCAGGGATCAAACTCAGGTTGACAAGCTTGGATATAAGCACCTCTATTCACTGAGCCATGCCATCTTCTGGCTATGGCATCAACAATATGCCAAGTTGAAGCTTTGTATGAGAATATTCTCTGATGACCTTTGATCTTCTCCCCACTTTTCTACAAAGGTAGAAGGGCAGGGGGAAGCTTTGAAATTCCTATTGTCTCATAGTAAATGACAATCAATTATATTCCAAGCACATGGGAAATCCCACCCATTATGTTGGGGTAGCAGAAGGAGCTCAAACCTGGGATAATTTGTGTTAAGTCCTTTTATATAAAACCTGTACTCCCAGCACTCAAAAAGCTAAGGCAGGAAGATAGCCAAGTTAAGGCCAGTCTGAAAAACAAAAGGTGGCAAGAGATTAAAATAAGTCCCTCCCATATGCAGTTGTGTCCACAGAAGATTAGCTCCCAAAACCTACTGGTCAAAATGAGTAATTTGAGGTGGGGGAGACATAGACATACGTGGTACCTGAAGCCTGTCCTGCCTCCTCCACTTGCAGGACTCTTTCTCTTTTCCTCCCCAAGGAAAGTGATCTGAGGATGCAATATAGATTATCCTGACCACACTGTTTAATTTTCTAAGAGTTCAATGGAACACTACCAACCAGGAAGCCACATTGGATACATACAGGTTGTTGATATAAACATGAACTCTCAATTATGGTTCTGCCTTGGTTCAATTTTAGTATCAACTTGATACAACCAAGAGTCACTTGTAGGGAGAGGGTCACAATTGAGGGATTATCCAGATTGGCTTGTGACCATCTCTGTGGGAGATTGTCTTGATTGTTTTTTTTTTTTTTTTGATTTTTCAAGACAGGGTTTCTCTGTGTATCCTTCACTGTCCCAGACTCACTCTGTAGACCAAACTGGCCTTGAAGTCACAAAAATCCACCTGCCTCTGCCTCCCGAGTACTGGGATTGGAGGTGTGTGCCACCACGCCCAGCCTGTTTTGTTTTGTTTTGTTTTTTGGGTTTTTTTTGTTTTTTTGGGTTTTTTTTGGAGACAGGGTTTCTCTGTATATCCTTTAGCTGTCCTGGACTTGCTTTGTAGACCAGGCTGGCCTCGAACTCACAGAGATCCGCCTGCCTCTGCCTCCCGAGTGCTGGGATTAAAGGCGTGCGCCACCACGCCCGGCTTGTTTTGGTTTTTGAGACAGGGTTTCTCTGTGTAGTCCTGGCTATCCTGGAACTCACTCTGTAGACCAGGCTGGCCTTGAACTCCTGGTTCCCAGAGTGCTGGGATTAAAAGTGTGTGCCACCATGCCCAGCCTTGAGATTTTGACGTAGGAGGGCACAGCACATGTGGACAGTGCTATCTCTGGGCTGGTGGTCCTAGGTCATATAGGAAAGGGAGCTGAGCATGAGCCAGAGGGAGCTAGCGAACAGCTTTCCTCCATGATTCCTGCTCCAGGCTTCTGCCTTGACTTCTGTGGTGGTTTGAATAAGAATGCCCCCCAAGACTCATATATATTTGAATGTTTAGTCACCAGGAAACAGAACTCTTCTATAGGATTAGAAGGATATGTGACCTTGTTGGAGACACTGGGGGTTGAGGTTTTCACAAACCCACACCAGGCACAGTATTTCTCTCTCTCTCTCTCTCTCTCTCTCTCTCTATCTCTCTCTCTCTCTCTCTGCATCTCTCTCTCCCTGTGTGCATGTGTTCTCTGTTTCTCTTTCCTCCCACAAAGACCTGCATCTAATAAACCTGCCTTTATATAGTCTTGAATTGGATCATTTGGCCAGTGGAGAATGTGCCAAGCAGAATAATTTATCAATAATAATGGACTAAATAAACCTGAGGGCTGGAGAGATGGCTCAGCGGTTAAGAGCACTGGCTGTTCTTCCAAAGGACCTGGGTTCAAATCCCAGCACCATATGGCAGTTCACAGCTGTCTGTAATGGCTGGGCATGGTGGCACACGCCTTTAATCCCAGTGCTTGGAAGGCAGAGGCAGGTGGATCTCTGAGTTCAAGGCCAACCTGGTCTACAAAGTGAGTCCAGGACAGCCAAGGATACACAGAGAAACCCTGTCTTGAAAAACAAAACAAAAATGGACTAAACCTCTGAAACTGTAAGCAAGACCCCAGTTAAATACTTCCTTTTATAAGAGTTGCTTTGGTCATAGTGTCTCTTCACAGCAATAGAATGGTGACTAAAATAACTTCCCTCAAGGGTGGAAGTATAAGGTGAATAAATCCTTTTCTCCCTAAGTTGCTTTTGGCCATGGTGTTTATCACAGCAACAGAGAACAAAAGAGCACAAGTTTGGATGTAAATTGGCACAGTGTGAAACCAGATCAGGAGCCAGTTTGCTGGTAAGTCTCCACACCTTAGAAGAGTAAGTTTCAGGGCTGGAGAGATGGCTCAGAGGTTAAGAGCACTGGCTGCTCTTCCACAGGTCCTGAGTTCAATTCCCAGCAACCACATGGTGGCTCACCACCATCCACAATGTGATCTGTTGCCCTCTTTTAGCATGCAGGTGTGCATGCAGATAGAGCATTCATTAAAAAAAAGTTTGTTTCCTAAACCTAATGTACCCTGCAAAACATATTCAACCTTCACTGAACTCGATCCCATGGTATATGACTGCCTTTTGCCTGACGAAGTATGTTTTCAACATATCTCAATCCATACCGTTATCATCTACCCCCAATGTATGACTCCTCTTCCACATGATATATATTCTTGCTTTTATTCTTACCTTTTGTTGTGTTTTTTTTTTCAACAGCCAATTATCTCGGCCCTGTAAACACACTTACAGGTGTTGTCGATTAACCTTAACCTCAAAAAGCTCGCAAGAGGCTGCTCTGTAAAAAATCCCAAGCTAGGGTGAGACAACTGGACCACCAGTCCCAGGTGCATCTCTAAAACAAAGTTTGCTTTAATTGGACAGCCTGGGATTTGATCTTTCTCTTATCATGTTTGGGTTTAACAAGTCATTTTGAAAATGATTCGTAAATAATTGCTGAAATTGAAAATGTACCACAAGACTGGGTAGGATAGGCATATGCAGAGAAATTCCCCTTGCCCAGGCATACCAAGAGAGATATGCAAGAATGGCAGAAGTTACAATGCATAGATTCTGGGAACATTCATTAGAGTAGATCACCTGTCCTCCACAACTCTTCCCAATCTCCCAAACTTATAGACTTGTAAGACAAATATGTACATCTTATTCCCTACTTGTCACCCTTCTCCAAGTAGCAAATGTAGCTAGTAATGGTCTTCACTGTAGAATGTTAGAAAAAGTTACAGCTGCTTCTAGCCTTGAAACTGTATACTGTGTTTCCTACCTGATTTCTTGGCTAGATCAGATGACCCTATAGCAGAAGAGAGTGCACAGAAATGGAAGCAGGTCTCTTCCTTCCCTGTGTGGACTTGTGAAGGAGACCCACCTAGTAACCAGGAACATCTATCTGAAACCATTAATGAGGCAAGAGATGTTTCTTAACTAGCTCTAGTACAGTCTAGCACACAACCTTATCCGTCCAGAACGAAGAATAAATAATGTATTCACACACTGGGTTATATAAGCTACAAATTTAATAAGGGGTTCTCCTAATAATGAATAAATCTCAGAAATACTGGTGTCTGGGTGTTGGGGTCCTGGACAATGCCCCATGGAGGGTAGCAACCAGGTCAAGATTGAGAAAGATCAAGACCCAACCGAGATTGGCAGGCTGGTGAGAATTGTTCTCCCCTTGGGTTTTTGCAAGCCCTCAGGCATATAAACAACCTGAGCTCTGGCTGCCCGGGAAGTCAGGCCTCTTATCTTTCCCAGTGCTTCAGAATTTGGCAAAGCCCGCCAACAGTTGAAAAGAGAGCAGGGACGGGAGAAGGTGGGGGGGGGGGGAGACAGAGAGAGCCATGACCCATCTTAAGAGCACTCAAGAATAGATCTTAGAGAATCATGAACTTCGCAAAGTAAGTTTTAATAAAGGCTTACAAAATAGAGGCCTCAGGTCATGATTTCTCCTGAAGGAGTTTTAGCCTCTGGGAAAGGAGTCGGCACTTGTTCCGGAGCCCGGGCCCCTGACCCCTGACTCAGGCAGGCAGAGCCAGAGGTTTCTCCTGGACCGGCTCCATTGAGGCTGATCTCATCACCTCATGGATCTGCTGGGGCACTGACCATCCAGGAACGCCATCTTCCTCTACACTGTACTGCCGGGCCATGGGCCATCTCACCCATCCCCCGCCCGCCGGACCACTGCAACCGAAGGACCCCTCCACTTCAAAACATCTGGGAAAACCAATTTATAGAACACATCAAGTGTACCAGTTATATAATGTGTGTGTGTGTGTGTGTGTGTATTTGTGTGGGGTCAGGAATAAGAAGCACCAAACATAGGAGAGGATCCAGAGGAATTTCAACTGAAATGTCATGTTTATTTTTCAGTAGAGGGCTGTACCTAGTGTCTTTTCCCTTGCTACACAAACACTCTACCACTGATTTATATCCCTTCTTTTTTTTTTTTTTTTTTTAGACAGCTCATAATACTGCCAAAGTGGCCTTGAACTCTCTCTTGAACTTGCAGGTCTCCTGCTGAAGCCTCTCTGGCTATATCACCCAGAACATAGCTTGCCTTTCACTTCTGAACAAGGATAAGGAGTTGGAGCTTCCTGCACTGCAGAAAATAACTTTGAAGTTTATAGCAGCTAGGTGCAGTGCCTCATGCCTGTAATTGTAGCACTCAGAAGATTGATGCCAGTGGATCTGTCATGAGTTCAAGGCCACATGATAGCTACAATAATGAGTTCCAGGACAGCCTCAGTGAGATACCAAGTGAGACCCTGCCTCAAAAAAATAAAATAAAGTTTCCAACAGAAAGAATATATATCTCTTTCACCTCCTTTTTTTTTTTTTCCAAGACAGGGTTTCTCTGTGTCGCCCTGGCTGTCCTGGACTTGCTTTGTAGACCAGGCTGGCCTTGAACTCACAGAGATCCACCTGCCTCTGCCTCCCGAGTGCTGGAATTAAAGCCTTGTGCCACCACCACCTGGCATCCACCTTTTTTTTTTTTTTTTTTTTTTTTTTTTTTTTTAGTTTTTCCAGACAGGGTTTCTCTGTTTAACAGCCCTGGTTGTACTGAACTCACTTTGTAGACCAGGCTGGCCTTGAACTCACAGAGATCTGCCTGCCTCTGCCTCTGGAGTGCTGGGATTAAAGGCGTGCGCCTGTGCCACCTCCTTCTTAATGGCAGTGTTTTATATTTTCCTCTCTGCACACCTCCTCCTAATTTTCTTTCTCTCACCTCTAGTAATTTCTTCTATTCTGGAGCAAACCGTTGCACTGTGTGCTCAGATGTGGAAGCCAACAGCACCATTTTCACTTATCTCCTTGGCTTCTGCCTCTCTCTTTGTCTTACCAGTGTCACCTTCTCCTCCTTTACCCAAATTCTCTGATCACTCACCAGCAACACTTCTTTAAAATAGGATTTCACAGGCTGGAGAGATGGCTCAGCCAGTTAAGAGCACTGGCTGTTCTTCCAAAGGTCCTGAGCTCAATTCCCAGCAACCACATGGTGGCTCGCAACCATCCACAGTGAGATCTTGATGCCTTCTTCTGGCTGCAGGTGTACTTACAGATAGAGCACTCATGTACATTAAATAAATAAATCAATCTTAAAAATAAATAAATAAAAATATGATTTCACATGTCATGTGTGGGTGTGCACCATACTGGCCAGTGCACCATGGTGCCAGTGTGGAGTGAGAGCACTGCCTCATGGAGTCTGCTCTTTTCTCTACACTGGGCTTTGAGAGTCATCAGGCTTGGCCATGAGCACCCTTACCATCAAGCCATCTCACTGGCAACGATTTTATTATATGCACAGTTTGTCTTAAATGACTCACCTTACTCTGATTTTAAGGCCTTTGCATTCAGTACTTGTCTCTTCCCGGGATGGGTCCTTCCCCAGTTTGCTCAATAAGCTTTAATATGGTCTAGCTTCATGTTACTAAACTCACTTTCCTTAAGGCCACCCAGTTTCGTTTCCTCCATAAGTAAGTTTGATTACTGATGTAGTTGTATTTTTAGTATTACAACAGACAGAGGCAGAGGAGTGATTTATTGCACTGAGAGTCCCAGTTTATGACAACGATCCCATATTGTCCAGTGGTCCTCCATGGGAACACGCAAGAATCATGACAAATCTCAAAATGATTTTCCATAGCCTCCCCAGTAGACCAAGACAGTGTCGGGGCCAAGTAGTTTTAATTCTTATTTCTCTGGCCGATAAATTGTATTGGATTTATTCTTGATTTGGTGCATGAAGGATGGTTCAATGTGGCATCAGGACACCCTTTTGTGGCAAGGGTCACAATTATGACTTCTCTCACTCTTTGCCTTGAGGTGTAGCCTCCCCCTAACTAAGGCTTCTTGATACCACTGTTCCTCCTTCAGCTGTTCTTTCCAAGTCTCTAGCTGCCTCTTTATAGACTCCAGCTTGTGGTACTCCTGCACCAGCTTCACCAGTTCCTCCTGTAACTGCTGGTTCTCTTTGTTGACACTAACACAAAACTCCAAATTCATCCTCTTGGCTGTGGATGCCAAGACCTGGGCCTTATGCTTAACCTCCCTGGGGCAGAAGTCTCCCTTCTGCAGCAATTTTAGTTCCTGAAGCTGTCTGTCTAGGTGTGTCTTTTGCTGCAGGAAGTCCAAGTGTGGCTGGTAGTCTTTCGAAGCTGTCTCAGCTTTCCCGTTCTCCGGCTCCTTCTGTAACATCTCGATTTTCATCTCCTGGTTCTTCTTTACCAAGAAAATGTGCGCCATTGACTGAAGCTGTTCCCTCAAGTGGTTCTGGGTGTTTTTTCCCTGCAAAAGTTGTGTCTGAAGGTCTGCATTTTGCTGGGCAAACCTGGATGCCAGTTCTTTTTTTCTTCTTTGTACCTCCCTACATTCCTGAAAATACTGATTCCACAGGTCCTCATGTTTCTTCTTACAGTGGTCATTTTGTTTTCTTAGGAACCACAAGTAGAAGTTGTTCTCAACCTCTAGGTGGAGTGTCTCCTCTTGCATCAGTCTGTTGTTTTGCAGCAGGTGTTTCTGCTGGAGCCGAGCCTCTTCTATGTTTTTGTTCGCTTCTCCAGGGCCTTGATTGTCCTTGTTTTTACCTTGTTCTCCAATTTTGTTAGCCTCCTTGGCTTGAAAAAAATCATTTAGAATAGTAAGATACATTGATGGTTGGCTAGAACCGTGCAAACTCTGAGCAAGCCTGGAGGGAGAACAAAGGAAACACTCCTTTGTCAGTTCTCTAGGCACAACTGAGTACACAGTAACTGAAAACTAACCCAGACCATTGTCTGTGTTCTCACCAAAACAAACAAACAAACAAAAAAAAAAAAACAAAAAACCTCTGGTTTCCCTCATGCTCCAGGTAAGGTTAGTGCTAGTTAGATTTTTGTCAATTTGACACATTCAAGAGTTACTAGAGAGGAGGAACTATGCTGGGCAGTGGTGGCGCATGCCTTTAATCCCAGCACATGGAAGGCAGAGACAAGCGGATCTCTGAGTTTGAGGCTAGCCTGGTCTACAAAGTGAGTCCAGGACAGTCAGAGCTGTTACACAGAGAAACCCTGTCTCGAAAAACAAAAGAATTATGTTAAGAAAATGACTCCAACAGATTTGTAGAAGTCATTAAAGCAGTTTTAAAATTAAAAATTGGGCCAGGCGTGAGTCCAGGACTGCAAGAGCTGTTACACAGAGAAACCCTGTCTCAAAAAACCAATAAATAAATAAATTTAAAAAAAATTAAAAATTGATGTGGGGACCCAGCCCATGGGGTAAGGTGACAATCCCTAGGCAGGTGGTCCTGAACTGAATAAAAAAAGCAGGCCAAGCAAGCCAGTGGCCAGTGTACCTCCACAGCTCCAGCTTCAGCTCCTACCTCCAGGTTCCTATAATGAGTTCCCACCCTGACTTCTTTTGATGACCAACTGTGATACAGAAGTGTAAGATGAAATTAACCCTTCCCTACCCAGTGTCGATTTTGGTTATGGTGTTTTGTCAGAGCAATAGAAGCCCTCATTAAAACAGGGTCTCTCACTAAGCGTGATGCACAATGATTAAGCTTAGACTGGCTGGCTGGCCAATACACATCTGCCATCTGCCTTTTTCCACACCCCCATTCTAACCTTAGTGATTACAGGCATATGCTGTCTTGCCTAGCTTTATAAGTGGGTACTGGTGACCTGAATTCAGGTCCTTAGGCCACATGGCAGGCACCCGAGTCGAGTCACTACTAAGCTGTCTCCCAGGCCCTCCCTCTTCCATCTTGTTGCCAAGCTTAGGAGGCCTTCCATTCACATCAATCTCCCCACTCAGTACCTACCTGGTTCCAGAACACAGGTGTCCATTATGGTTAGTTTGGTGCTCACTGCAGGTCTTGGCCAAAGAACTGGTGCCAGATGTCTGCCTTTGGTGAACACACTTTTCAAGAGGTGTCTTTACTTTAAGGTCAACACGATTGGATTTTGCACAGCTAGAGTTGACATCACATAATTTCTTAGTCTCAACCACTAAATTAGTCCTAGCAGATTGACTGGATTTGTCCCCAGATCTGGGACTTCTGTCTTTTGAAATGCAGTTACATTGCTCTTGGGATTCCATCTCTTCCTTCATTTCTGAGGGATAGGGCTTTGCTCCTCACACCTTCTATTCTTCTACCACCAACCTTCTTTCAAGTACTCTACCCTCCCTCTCAATTTTCCAACCTGCCCATTTCTCAGGCATGATCACCAGTTAGCCCCAGCAGAGTGAAACCTACAGAAGTCTCACTGGCTTACCACTGTACCCTCTTCCTCAGATTGGGGTCAAATGTTCCCCGCACAATGATCTCATGGAGAGTCACAGAAGACTCTCTAGTGACTTGGTGTCTCTATGGTGAAGGCTGGACTGCAACTTCTGCTGAGCCTGAGACCTCATGGGACTTCAGACCACTGTGTGCCTGTTGGTATTGGGAATGGCAGGAGTCCAGAAGAACCACTTTTCTAGAAATGACTACCTTGAGGAGATGTGATAAGGGCCTGATGAGAAATCCCCTGTAGCAAGGGGGAAGGTCAGAGCTGAAGGGAGTCCAGGTGGCTGCCTTCTGGGCAACCTACCACTCACAGTTCCTTTCTCTGGGAGCCTGGCATCCGAGTTTGGTCAGTTATCTTCTGCATACCCACAATGCACAGCTGACGTAACCGTCTATGTCGTACATTGCCTTGAGGATGAAACGGACAGTTTCTTAAAAGCCAGGGATAAGAGTAACCCTTGCCTTGAATAAGAAGAAAGCTGTCAGGCTAGCAGTGAAGAATAGCCAAAGCAGGATTCTGGACAGTGGTGGCGCACACCTTTATTCCTAGCACTCAGGAGGCAGAGGCAGGTGGATCTCTGTGAGTTCGAAGCCAGCCTGGTCTACAGAGTGAACTCCAGGATGACCAGGGCTACACAAAGAAACCCAGTCTTGGAGTAAGAAATGTCTATCAGACATGCAAGGTGTAGCTGACCAGAAATGCTTCTATCCTGGCACCAGGAAGCAGAGGAGTGAATGTAGATGAGAACACTTCTCCCCATGGCTAGCAACTAAACACAGGCCCATGTTCAGTCTGGTGACCCACTAATCACAGAGCTCCATCTCTCTCTTAAAGTCATAGTCTTCAAAGCACATATATCACTTCTACAGATTCCAACAGAGAGACATTAGCTGGCTACTCATTTGGAGGGCAGAAAGGGCAACAGGAAATGGAGTCTAGCCATGTGTCCCTCTTAGCCTCTGATTTCGGAAGATGAGAACAAATTTTGGTGGACAGGTGGTAGTCCCTCAAGGACACATCAAGTATCTGTGACCATTAACTAGACTCTCATGCAACTCTCCCACAAGTGGGAAAGAAGAGTCCCTCTGCCCATACCTGGGACTGGATCTTATTCTTGCAGTATGTGTTCAGCTTTATTACATACTGCCAAATCATTTTCAAAGTAATTGTATTGATTTCTATTACATACACACAGAGTTCACATTGCTCAACATCCTATATGTACCAAATACTGCCACCCTTGTTTATATTATTCTAATGACTTTTAAAAACTGAATAGTGTGACTAGAAGAGTCTATACAAGTCTTGTTGATTCCTGGCCTTGTGAAGGAAGAGGAAAAGGCCTCCCACAAAAGGCCCACAGTAAACAGGCCACGTTCCCCACACCAACTTCCTTTTGATGCAGTCATTGTGACTAGCAGGTTTCAGGAGCCAAAGAATTACTGAAATCCTTGGAACTCCTTGAGTTCTCAGCCAGCTTCTGAGTCCATGTGATGTCAGCAAGAACAGAGCAGCAACAAAGAGAACCACAAACTTTCTAAGTGAGTAGTTTTATTTGCCATTGCCAAATATTCTCCAAGTCCTTGTCATCAGAACTGAACATAGCTTCTTATTTCCCCTCCTCCACAGCCCTCACCTACTACAGGGGCTTTAAGGTTGTAAGTGGGAATAAAAAACAGCACAAATACGTCATTTCCTCAATTTGTTTCAAAATGACCCCTTCTGACAGTGCCCAAATCAAGTTGTAATGCCCCATTATTGGAAAGTGGTCTTCACAAAGCACACATGATAAAGCTATTAGAGGAGCACAGAGAACAGAGACTTCAAGGGTGGCAAAGAGCCTTTCAGAGTGTGAAAAGGTAGTATTTGTCCATATCAAGGTTAACTTTGTAAGTGGTATAAGCCATACAATAGGCAGGAATATAGAAGAACAATATTTACACAAAAAGAGGAAGAGACACCAGTAACACGACAACAAGGCTACTTACTCTAACCCATGTCCCAAGGAATCCACCCTCACAGGGAAAGAGCCCACTGAACACCACCAAACTGGCATGAGGTACACAGAGAGATCATTTTTTTCAGCTTCAGAGAAATATCTACATCTGGTGTCAAAATCTCACAATATAAAGCAGATAGAACTCCATATACAAAACAGTAGGACAGTATTCTCAGAACATTCAGAGGTGGGCTAATGCCATGGAGGAGGACTTAAGTGGGCGTGGCCTAACAAGTGAGGTAAGTGTAGGGAGAGGGAAAACACTCCTTGCTTTCTTTGCAACCTCAGTGGCCTTTCCAGGGGTCAGGGCACCAGGTCAACATAGCAGAGGACTGAGTCACTTCTCAATCCTTAAAACCAAGGAGGCAAAATCAAGCTTCCAGGGTAGTGATTCTGACACCGCCTTTCCCTTCCTTCTCATCTTAGTGTTTGGGACAGACTCCTAAGGCTGGGTTTTCATGCCTGTGGGTCCACTTAGTCCCTGCTCCAAGAGCAAGCATAGTGAGCTCCTATTTTCATGCTAAATCATTCTCTTCCTCCCAACAGCAAAACCAAACTATAGACAAGCAGCCTCCATGAGGTTCAGGGCTCAGAGTCACACTGTAACAAAAATGGCAGTTCTCCTTTCTAGTTCTCTTATGTCACAAACACAGACGGATAAAACCTGTCACGGCTTTTTAAAAGAATTAGTTTGGAACTGTTTTGTACGCTAGATGATGGAGTAGTCACTAAATCAATGGAGATTCCAAGAACAATCATACCCCAGACAAGAAAGAACAAAGAAAACCAGCTGAAGGTTTCTTTCTTAACCTTGCACAAAGCCAGGAGGCCTGTAGCTGCTTTTCCAGGGAAGCTCTTTGGGCAACAGAAAAGCAAAAAGACTCCATGGGAATATGAACCTACTAAGGCAGGGAGGGGTGAGAGTGAACTAGTCAGGAAGACTGTGAAATTTACACAGAGGAGCTGAGAGCTACAGCTGGAAGCATCTTCATCCAGCCCCAGGACTCACGTCTCCCTTGCACATGTCCCCATGACAACAGCACCACATCCACTCTCCCAGGAGCATCATCCACGGCTGCCTACTTCCTCCCTCGTTTGTGAGTGGTCTTGGTGGGCTCTGCTTTCTGGGTCTGTGCTGGCACTGGCTCCTGCTCTGACCCCTCCAGTTCCTCATTCCCACCCTGTCCCTTCCCTGTCCTGGGCTGTGGCTGGCTCTCTGGAGGCTCAGTGCGAGACTGCTGCTGCCTTCTCAGAGACCGCCGGCTGCCATGCTGCTGTCGCTGCCTCTCTTCCTCCTGCTGTCGCTGCTTTATCTTCATCAGCTTCTCAAAGCTTTTGGTGGTGGTTGGGTTTACAACGAACCAATCCTAAAGGAGCAAAGCAGAAAAAGGGTCGTTTAGAAACACCATGAAGGACAAAACAAAGGAACAGGAAGAACGGAGAGAAGGTAGTGTTGGGTATATAGCATAGGAATGAGGGAGCACATGGACCTTAGAGCTCCACTCTGCAGAAATGCCCTAGGCATCTGTTCTCAGAAGTGGGTCTTGTGTAAGGCACGATTCTGTGTAAGTGAATAGGTGGCCCAGACACAGGTGTGGGGGTGCATGCCTGGAATCTTAGCACTTCAGGGCCAGAGGCAGAGGACCCTTTTCAGAGATGCATCTGGTCTGAGGGCAACCTGGACTGCTTAAGACCTTGTCTCAAAAACTCAAAACCTGGGCTGGCAAGATGGCTCAGCAATTACAAACACTGCATGCTCTTCCAGGGCACCCAGGTGCTGTGCCAGCACTAACACTGGCCATCCCACAACCACCTGAAACTACAGTTCCAGGGGACCTGACACAGGCACCAGCACGAGGTGGGACACATACATACATGCAGGCACACAAGTTTACACAGTAAGAAAAGAAAGGCTGTGACTGTAAAGTATTTGTTCGGCATCATGTCCCCTGTCATGTCCTTCTGTGTGATGGAGCACTCTCTCACAGAGGTGCTCACTCATGACAGTACACTGGACTTCCAATCAGACCCTGAGTGCAACCTCGTTTCCTCTGACTTCCTGCAAGTTGCTTGATCTCTTTCAGCCCCAATGTAGAAAATTATGGGGTAGAGGAAATTTATTATAAAGTACTCTTCTGGAGAAGCAAAAGCTTGAATCTAACTAAATAATCCAATCAGTCTCCCAGGTCAGGATATCAACTCATTGGAGACAGCTCGGAGAGAGGAGCACTGTTGGAGGTGGAGAAGCATGACCACCGGACAGATCAGTGAAGCCTCAGGTGTGCATAAATGTACGTGATGAATCTTATGAAAAAATTACTGAAAAAAGCAAATAAGGAAAGGAAAGGAAAGCCTCCCAAGTACACGATGAAGGGTGATAGCCACTGGCCGGCCACCTATGCGTAATAAGTAAGCGCTTGAAGCACAGTAAGTTCAAAGTGATATGTCTTCAGTGAAAAACACACACACACGAAGACTTGGTAGCAGAACATGTCAAATACCTCACTATTGTTTATTTCTTTTTTCACACAGGGCCTGGTGGGGCCAAGGCTGGCCTTGACTTCACTGTGTAGCTGAAGACAACCCCACACTCTTAAAATTCTGCCTCTTCTTCCTGTGTGCCAGGGTCACAGGTGCACACCAGTATCTTACTACTAAATGTATCAACATAGTAGGAGCACTACTCCAAAGTACAGGGCTAAATGGCTGCTTTTGCTGCTGCTACTCTGCTGCTTTCCTTTTCTTTTTTCTTTTGTGGTGCAGAGTTTGGGTAGCCCAGGTGATAGCAAATCTTGTGATGTTCTTGCCTTAGCAAGAACCTTAGGGGTTGGGATTATAGGTGTGCACCACCATATCCAGCTCACACTTTTAGATTTCCAGTCAGTAAGAATGCTCTAGTTTAAAATAGACAATGGCAGTATATGGACTAGTTAAAGCTTATTGAAAGTTATTTGAGCAAGTCAACTGTAAAATGAAAATTACCAAGACAACTATAAGAAACTGCATGATAACTATATAGATGACAATAGTAGAAAACCATTATCCATTTTTAAGGTATAATTATGTTTGTACATTTGTTTTTTGTAAGTTCCTTACTTTTAAAGACACATACTGACAGCACTTATACCTAAAGTGACAGTGTGATGACCCTGGCCCTGGTCAATCTGCCTCTACCTTCAAGAGCTAGAACAATAGGCATTTGCAACGAGGTCAAGTATAATTTGATTTAAAATAAGCACTCTAATTCTGAGTTGCTTTATGCAATAATATAGACAGCATTAAAAACTAGTTGTTGGAGGGCTGGAGAGATAGCTCAGTGGTTAGGAATAATGGCTGCTCTTGCAGAGGACCCAGCACCAGCATGGTGACTCACAACCATCTGTAACTCTAGTTCCAGGGGATCTGATGCCTTCTTCTGGCTACCAAGAGCACCGGCACCCACATGGTACAGACATACATCAGGCACAACATTCACGTATTACTACTAATACCAATAATACAAATAATAATAAATTAAAAACCCAAGACTATTGGAAAACATTAAAACATCTGAATGTTTATCAGAAGAAAATGCTATAAAACAAGATCAAACATGTAAGATGAATCTGGTTCCTAAATATTTCATTTAATCACCGTTAGGAGAATTATAAGGGTTCAATGATGCCCAGCCGTTGTGAGCTCGAATATCTTCACAGAAAAATTTACACTCATCTAATTTCAGAGAGCATTTTAACTCTGGCAAGTTCTCAACAATAATTTCTTTGCCAGTCCTAGTTCATTAAGCCAGGGACAAGGTCCGCTTCTTACAGCTTGAAGATGGGACGCACAGGGTTACTAGGGGAAGGAGGAAAGCACACCTCAGCATGGACAGAGTTGATGTGATACTTGACACCACTCTCTGACACAAATTCTTTCTGACACAGAAGACACTTGTATTTTCCAGCCACAAAGTTGCCCTGTTTCAAAGACAGAAAGAAAAGAAAATTATGGGTAAATTCAGGAAAACATACCTGGCCCTTGTGCAGTGAGGTGAGAAATGAAATGGGGGGGGGGGGTCTACCTAATCAGAAATCACAGGAAATGGTCCAGAAGGACAATGCATTTTATGGAAACCAGCTGAGACAAAGTCTCACCACCGCACATCTGTCCTGACACGTCTATGAACAACATCCACAGCACCAAGACAAAACCTGGCATTCTTCTGTTTCCACCATGTTCCAGGCCACGTGCTTCTTCCTTCT
>CAJQZJ010033149.1:2526229-2544618 GCA_907164525.1 Lophiomys imhausi
CTTCCTTTCATTCTTCTGTTTCCACCATGTTCCAGGCCACGTGCTTCCTCTTTCTCTGCTTCCTTTCACCTTACTTTTGGCTTTTCTTGACTCCTCCCCACAAATAATCAAACACCCTCGGTTTCACTAGAAGCACCATGGTACAGTTCTTCCCACTGTGAACACTGCGGCAGATGGTGCTTTGGAAATCCAGAATTACAAGAATCCCATTGGAAATACCTAGTTTAAGGGCTCAGAAATTAGGATCCCGATGACACTCTTGTAAGCACTGCTATACAGATCTGGTTGGGATGCCTACAAGGCCCTTGGTGCCTTGAACTGAGACTTCCCTCTCCCCTCCTGAAGCTGCAGGTTTCTGCGATGCTCATTCTGTATGAGGAGAAATTTCTGAATGGGCTTGGAAAGCGGCAGGATTTCCCGCGGCCCCATGGCCTGTAAGGTAACAGGGTCAACATGGAAAAGATTCAGAGAGGTGAGTGGGTGTCAGCCTAATACTCTGTCCTGTCCCCCATCCCTTGAGGCCAAAAGAGTCCACGTGGGTTTGGAGGATCTTCATCAGTCCAAACAACTTCTTTTTAAGAAGATTATGGCAAAATAAGGCAAGGTAGGCCCAGTGTGTGAGGACCAGGGCAAAGGACGGAATCTCTGGTTGGGATTTCAAATTCATAGACTTTTCCTCAAATTTCATCAACGAATCTGACATGACTGTTGAGCTTTTCTGTATCCTAGATGCACCTGCTACCCCACCCAACAAGACCAAAAATGTCCATGATACTGAGGCCAAGGCAAGCCCTGAAGACGATGGTCAAAGGATGGCTAGCTGTTCACTGAAACTGAGCTCTCTTCTATGCCAGACTACTGGAGAAGACACAGTAAGATAGTAAATTGAAAATGTTACAAACCAATGTACAAGAGCCCAGGTGAGCTTTAAGGCCAGACACACTACTGTAGACAGCCTCACAACCCTGCAAAAGAGAAGCAACAGGTAAGTACTGTACCACACAGAACCCTTTGTTTAGCAATATAATCATTTGCATTTACCAATTCCACATTTGAAGGTAGGAGATAATTGCCAGTACCACAAACCAAATTTAAAAAAAAACCACACACATAAAAGTCACAGAGGCAAGAAGGAAACAAAATACAAAAGTTGGTAATGAAGGTGAACAAGGCTCCAGGTTAAGTCTTAGCTGTTCCTCTGTCTGGTCCTCTCTTTGACGTTTAACAGAACACACAATTTCAGGGTTATTTTAAATTTTTTATACATAAAAATATTATATAAAAATAAGCTTATATGTTGGAGGAAAGTCTAATACATTGGTTCTCGGAGGATGATTTCAGTGCTAGAGATCTGGTTACCCCCCTTTCTGAGACACTCTCTGATTGCTTAATAAAAGTCACTGATGGCCTATTAGGGGAGCAGAAAGAGTTTAGGAAGGTGGGATTTCCTAGTACTGAGAAAGGAACCCTGGGTATTACACAGAGGAGCTCTCTTTTTACCAGGAGACACAGAAGCAGAAAGATGTGTCTGAGAGCTCTGGAAGGTAGAGCAAGCCACATAGCTGGTTGGGATTACATGGTCCGGGTTAATTTAGATTAGCTAGTTGAAGTCTGCCCAGCTAAGGGCTAAGTGTTGAAACATCAAAAGGTCTTAGTGTATCATGTTTCAGGTTGAAAGGCTTGCAGGCCTACAGGCTTATGGCCACCTTGCCAGGCTACCACCATCTGTTCCACTGGCCTAATATAACAGTTTAAAGTTATTAATAAATATCTGGCAGCTACCCCACCAGGCCTAATCTTAGAGTTTATACTTATTATATTATACAAATTGATAACTAAGTTGCAGTTTCAATTATATATAAAATATAAGGTTATATTTTTAGCTACATTTTATTTGGTGTAAATATATCAACTAAATTTGTATTTATTTCTTCTAAAAGGATGACACTATCAACTCTGGCACCAATTTTAAAGATAGCAATGAAGCCTCTGAGACTTTATCATGGAGAAGCAGAGTGCATTCACATTTTCCCTGAGTCTGGGTTTAACCCTCCTGTGACACTTTGAGTAAGAAACACTCCCCATAGACTTCTGTCTCAGTCACTGTTCTATTGCTGAAGAAACACCACTGATAAGGCAACTTATAAAAGAAAGCATTTAATTAGGGGATTGCTTACAGTTTCAGAAGTCATAACCATCCTGGAAGGAGGGATAGCAGCAGGCAGACATGGGGCTGGAGCAGTAGCTGAGAGCTTACATTATCTGCGAGTTAGAAGCAAGCAGAGCCAGAGCTAACTGGGAAAGGCACGGGCTTTTGAAACTTCTAAGCTTGACTGCCTCCAGTGACATACCTCCTCCAAACAAGTCCACACCTCCTAATCCTTCCCAAAGAGTCTGCCAACTAGTAAGAACTAAGCATTTAAACACGTGGGCCTGTGGGGGGGCATTTCACTCAAATCACCACAGCCCCCATATGAACACTTGGTCTCCACCGGGTGGCACTGTTTGGGGAGGTTGTAGAACCTCTGGGAATTGGAGCCTTACTGGAGGAAGCACATCACTGCGGGTGGGATTTAAGCATTTATAGTTTCACTAAACTTCCCGTTCGCTCTCTGCTTCAAGCTCGCTTTTGAAGATGTGAAGTCTCAGCTTTCTGTTCCTGCTGCCACCTGCTGCTATCCTTCCCAACCATGACGGACTCATATTCTTAGAACTGTGAGCCCAAACAAACTCTTCCTTCTGTAAGCTGCTTCCGGTCATGGTGTCACAGCAACAGAAAATAACTAATATTCCTGTGATGGGCCTGACTAACAGGGTGCTATCGAAGGGTGCTCCATAAATTGTGCAGTGAGACTTTAAAAGACTGCATCTTTTACTTTTGTGTCTCAAGTCAGACACATACATTCCCTACTGGCAATCCAGCTATCCTGCAGAGAGGCCATAGGAGGGCCATGCTCCCAGCTGAATGCAGCAGCATGGAACATCCCATCCCATCCAAGGTCCGATTCAATACCCCTATGAGTGACCTCAACTGATGCTGCACACAGCAGTGGAGCTGCCCTGATGATCTTGACAGAATTATAGAGGTTCTCAAATCTGAGCAAACTACATAACTGCTGTATGCATCCACTCCAGTTCAAGCACTTTATCATGAAGTGATCAGCAACTAACATAGCAGATTCTCAGGAACATTTACTGAAGTGATGAAAAGAGGAAGAATCACCTGGTTGGGACACTGGATGCGATGATACTTCTTGATGTCCGTCTTCCACTTGTGCAGCACTTCCTGGCTGAATGTAGGTAACCCAGGGCGAGTGTACTTTAACTGGAAGACAGAAACACTGAATTGCAGAAGTGAACTCCCAACCAGAACACCCTCAAAGCTTCACACCCACTTTTTAAAAAGTGGGTGGAGAGGGGGCGTGGTGGCGCACGCCTTCAATCTCAGCACTCAGGAGGCAGAGGCAGGCCAATCTCTGTGAGTTCAAGGCCAGCTTGATCTTCAAAGTGAGCCCAGGGCAGCCAGGGCTACACAGAGAAACCCTGTCTCAGAAAAAAAGGGAGAGAGGGTAATCTTTTTTATTTTCATCGTGTACATCTGTGCTCCTGTGTGTGGGTTTGTGAATGTGAGTGCAGGCGCCTGCAGAGGCCAGAGAAGCACTTTAGATCCTCTGGAGCTGGAGTTACAGTTCACTGTGAGCTGCTAAATGTGGGTGCCGGGAACATTTCTCAGCCTTACACCTACTTCTATAGACGTGTGCCTCAGAAGCCCTCAAGAACAGTGAACACACAGTAAGAGTAAGCTGTGAAGTCTGGCTGCTGTAGAAAATTGCTTAGTCTCAGATTATTCCCATGAGGTAACAGGGCTTCATGTGTAACTTTTCTTTCATCTGTATTTTAAAAAGGGAAAAGAAGTGATGGCATAGAACGGAGAAATAAAAGAGCCGACGAGAACCCTCAACCAGAGCACAAAGCTGGTGCCATTTAGAAGCAAGACATCTCCTTAGCAACTAATTTAATTCTCTCCTCTAAGATCCCTTTGTTATAGAATGACAGTCAAGAACTATTTTTATAAACTAAACCATCCTATTGACTTAAGTTATACACTGTGCAATTATGGGAAAGAAAGAATGAGGGTGATCTCTATGAAGACACTGGAGAAATTTCCAGGATATACTGTTAAGTGAGCCAAACCAGGGAATAAACAAAAATCTAAAGAAAAGAAGAAGGGGATGTAACAAAATGCACAAGAATCTGGTAAAGATGCAGGAAGGATAAACAGAAACTAAAGAGTTTGGTTATCTTTTGAAGCAGGAGGGAGAAGGGCAAAATGAAAAGGAAAATGGCAATACAATAATTAGGTTAGTAGTATCGCCATTCTCAAAATGAAACTGTTTGTGTAGGTCTGCTTTAAACCCATGGCAGCATTCTATACACTGGTGGTTGAATGAGAATGGCCCCATAGGCTCATAGTGAATACTTGGTCCCCAGTGGTGGAATTGTTTGGGAAGCATTAGGTGTGATGTATTGGGAGAGGAAGTGTGCACTGAGGGGGAACAGGCTTTGAGGTTTCAAAACTCCATCATTTCCAGATAGTGCTCTCTACCTCCCTCTATCCCTCTCACTTACAGATAAGGATGTGAGCTCTCAGCTACTCCTCCAGCTGTAATGGCTGCCTTGCCTGCCATGCTCCCTGCCCTGATGATCATGGGCTCTAATCCTCTGGAATCCTGAGCACCAAATTAAAATATTTTCTTTTATTAGTTATCTTGGTTGTGGTGTTTTGTCATGACAATAGAAAAGTAACCAAGATACATATCCTCAAAAGTAAAAGATAATTTAAACCTAGTAGTATTCCAGGAAACCCAAAAATGTAATGGTAGTGACATAGGAACCTGTCACAATAAAACTCAACAATTTACAGTGTAGTACTCTGACTATATAAGGCTGAAGATAATATATCAGACACAACTACTGCTGCTTGAGAGGCATGTACGCATGACCCTGAAACACGTGACTTTCATGCACTTTGAGCAGCAGTGGCCAATGGAGTGTAGTGGTATACGGAGACAGAGCCAGAGTTTTCACTGCTGGACAAGGAGTGGTGAGTAGGAAAAAAGGCTGGAATGAACTGCTCATGCTAGATTGGAATTTAAAGTATTATGTCTTATAACCCACACAATCCTGTGTGTGTGTTGAACAGCAGCAGTAGTAGTTTGAGATGTCCCCCACATTCTCAGGCATCTGAATACTAGTTTCTAGGTGGTGACACTATTTGGGTAAGTTTAGGAGGTGTGGCCTTAGTAGAGGAAGTATGTCACAGGGGCCAGTCAGGATTTGAGGTTTCAAAAGTCATTCATCATTTCCAGTGAATTCTCTCTGTTTGCTGCTTGCAGTTTGAGATATGAGCACCCAGCTGAACTTGATGCCATGCCTCCCTGCCATGACAGTGATGGATTCTTATTCCTCTGGAACAATAAGTCCAAAATAAACTTCTATAAGTTACCTTAGTCATGATGTAATAAAGCAATAGAAAAGTAGCTAATTCTCTCATTCTCTCTGTCTCTGTCTCTGTCTTTCTCTCTGTGTGTGTGTGTGTGTGTGCACACGCGTGCGTGCACGCCCACATGTATACACATGAATACCCACATATATACAGTATGGCTCTGCACTGACAGAACTCAGAAAGCAATGAAAGTTCAAATGAATACATTTGGCACTCACATCTTCTTTTCTAAACACATTCTCCTAATAGGAACCAGTACTTCTTACAAAATGGCTAATTTCAGAAGTGGGGCAAGGAAAAATACAAGTTTATCTTTCTTTCTTTGGTTTTTCAAGACAGGGTTTCTCTGTATATCCCTGGCTGTCCTAGAACTCGCTCTGTAGATCAGGCTGGCCTAGAACTCACAGAGATCCACCTGCTTCTGCTCCAGAGTGCTGGGATTATAGGCGTTTACCAACACACCTGGTTCACCTTTCAGTATCTTATGATATTAAAAATATATACATATAGTGCCGGGCATGGTGGCGTATGCCTTTAATTCCAGCACTTGGGAGGCAGAGGCAGGTGAATCTCTGTGTGTTCAAGTTCGAGGCCAGCCTGGTGTACAAAGCAAGTCCAGGACAGCCAGAGCTATTACACAGAGAAACCCTGTCTCAAAAAAACCAAACCAAACCAAAACAATCTTAGTAAAACTATACACGTATAGGGTGCATAGTTGGCTCAGAGGCTGAGACCTTGGCTGCTCTTGCAGAGGAATGTGATTCAGTTCTTGGCACATCCATAATAGTAAGCAACCAACTTTAACTCAAACCCTAGGGACCTGGTATCTTCTGGCTTACACAGGCACCAGGCATGCATGTGATGGACGTACATATATGTGGGCAAACACTCATACATACAAAATAAAAATAAATAAGGTTGGTTTTTTTTTTTTTTTTTTTTTTTGGTTTTTTGAGACAGGGTTTCTCTGAATATCTCTGGCTGTCCTGGACTCGCTTTGTAGACCAGGCTGGCCTCGAACTCACAAAGATCTGCCTGCCTCTGCCTCCCAAGTGCTGGGATTAAAGGCGTGCGCCACCACCGCCCGGCTTGTTTTTTGTTTTTTTGAGACAAGGTTTCTCTGTGTAATAGCCCTGGCTGTCCTGGACTTGCATTGTAGACGAGGCTGGCCTCAAACTCGAACTCACAGAGATCTGCTTTCCTCTGCCTCCCAAGTGCTGGGATTAAAGGTGTGTGCCACCATGCCTGCCCATAAATAAGTTTTTTTGTTTTGTTGTTGTTTTTCTCTTTAAACTGTTTATTACTTTGTTACATCTCCATTGCCACCCCCTTCCTCCACCCCCTCTCAGCCCCTCCCTCCCATCCGCTACCGCCTCTCCCACCCTTTTCCATGCCTCCGATGTGGGATGTCTCCATGTATCAGCTCCCCCACAGTTCGTTAGTCACATGAGGCCTAAGAGCTTCCTCTTGCACAGGAGGCATACATGGCAGTTCCACTAGGGTGGGATGTCCCACTGACAGGTAACCAAGTCCCTGGTTCCTGCTCTTTTGGGTCTATTGATTATAGGATAGTTATCCTGTACTATAATGGCTAAAATCCAGTTATAAGTGAATATATACCACGTGTATCTTTCTGAGTCTGAGTTATCTCACTTATGATGTTTTGTTGTTTTTTGTTTTTCAAGACAGGGTTTCTCTGTGTAGGCCTGGCTGTCCTAGAACTTGCTCTGTAGACCAAGATGGCCTCAAATTCATAGATTCGCCTGCCTCTGCCTCCCAAGTGCTAGGATTAAAGGGCCACAATACTCAGCAATAAATATGTGTTTGTTTGTTTTTAAATTTTAGGCATAATGAAAGATTCAGGAGTCTATTTGACAGACCTCTGAATACTCCAATCTGAGTCAATTGGAGAAGAAAGATAAATACTACTAGCAATGACTTATAACCTATAGAATAAAATAAATATTTTAAAAAGTGAACCTCTATGCAGAGCGAAAGATTCTACATTTGCTGATTTAACCAACTGCAGCTCATGAAGATTGTGTAGGGGCTGGTGAGATAGCTGACTAAAGGCTCCCAGCCTGATGACCTGAGGACCCGCATGGTGGGAGGAAAGAACAGACTCCTTCAAGTTGTCCTCTGAGGTCCATATGTACCTCTCCCCATAAATAAAATATAATAATTAAAAAAAAAAGACTGTGTATGTAATTTTCAGATACTATTCCCTAAATACTACAGTACAACAACTGTTGTGTTTGTTTTTGGTTTTCTGGAACAGGGTCTCACTATGTAGCCAAGGCTGGTTGTTCGCAGCATTCTTCCCTCTTCAGTCTCCAAGTGCTACATGCACCACCACACAGGGCTCAATAACTACTTACAAAACATTTACTTTGTATCAGAAAGTTAAACAATCTAGAAATTATTTAAAGCACACAGGAGGTATGCACAGATTCTAGGCAAGTAGCATACCATTTGGTATAAGGTGTTTGAGCATTCACAGAATATGATTTGTGAGGTTTTCTACCACTATCTAACTCCTCATGAATTATGAGGGAAGACTTTGCTGATACCAATAAATTAACATAAAATATTTTTCTCACAGTACAATTTCAATGAATAACTACAAAAGCTAAGAAAGAAATAAAAGCTTTTCATTAAGTAACACCATGGTACACTTATTGTTGGAAAGGTCCATCAACAAATGCTGCCAAGCCGGGCGGTGGTGGCGCACGCCTTTAATCCCAGCAGAGGCAGGGGCAGGCGGATCTTTGTGAGTTCGAGGCCAGCCTGGTCTACAAAGTGAGTCCAGGACAGCCAACAATACACAGAGAAACTCTGTCTCGAAAAACCAAAAAAAAAAAAAAAACCCCCCCAAAAAACAAATGCTACCAAGCAAAGTGGGCAGAGTATAAGAGAGAAGATCCCTGCGTAGACGTGGTCTCTACTTCAGCTGTGCACTAATTAAAGAGACAAGTGTAATTTTACCACTGAGTTACCTGAAGACACACCCTTGCCAACTGATTACTTATCACCATCAATAACTTTTACTCATCAAGCAGCACTATACACCTTCTGACTTGATGCACCAGGAAGGTGAAACATTGCCTGGGTGCTAGTCCTATAAAAACCATATATCCTTCAACCTAAGCTCTACAGAACACAACACAAAGCCAGACTGGGAAGCAGTCTACAAAATATTGAGTATCAGTGACACATGACCTTACCTTCCGATCATCAGGTACTAGGTCCTGGAGCACCTTCCTCTTTGGCCATTCCTTGGTCAGTTCAGCAGAGGCTAGCTCCTGCAGATGGTACACAGCTATCTTGGCAGAACGCCGCTGAACTCGGCCTCCACCCTTTGCCTCCAGACTCATCTCCTTTAAACAGTCTGGCTGTCCTGATTCCGGGAAGAAGACCTGAAAGAGTGAGACGTGAAAACAGGGCTGACAAGTGGCTTCAGTCACCACCAATGATTAATCACAATGCTTTTCTTAGCAGGATAAAATCTGACTAGCACAGGGTGGTAGAGATAGAGATCCCTGGCCAACCAGTCTAGCTTAAAAAAAAAAGGCTCCAGATACACAGGCTGACTTCGGCATGCATGTTCACATATGTGCATGCACATCTATACATACATGTGTGCATACACACAAACACACACGCACCACTCACAAAGGGTAAGGCAGTGGGAGAAGACAGTGCAGTCTGTTAAGTTTGATCCCCAAAACCCACAGTAAAGAGAGGTGTGATGGTACACTCCTGTAATCGCACTGCTACAGGAACAGAGGCAGGAGAATCCCTGCTGCTTTCTGGCTGGCTATCTGGGGGCTGAGGGAGCTTGGGGGACTGGGGGTGCCTCCACAGTCTAGATAAGAGCATTCAGGGTCTTCCTGCAGGCCACAGCAGAGGGCGCAGGAGAGGACTGGGAACCCAGAGAGTTCCAGGAAGAGGGATAGGAAGGCTCCTGGGTTTACATCCAGTTAGCAGGTGAAAACATGGGTCTCAAACTAGTATCCTGAATAAGTTACACACACACACACACACACACACACACACACACACACACACATACACACACACACACACACACACACACAGAAATGTAATATAAAAACAGAATCAAGACACAAAAAATGAATAGAGACAGACTCCCACAAAAATTTCTAAATAAGAGGGAATGCTTTAGTTTTTAAAATATAGTAATGGGTGTAGGGAGTTGGATTAATACAAATTAGATTTAGTGAATATCTAGGGGTTTCTGATACAGTCTCTTGATTTGGGGCATGAAGGTCAACTTGGCTGTGAGCAATTAGCTTATCAGCTTGTGGAAAAATAAGGTTGAAGCCAGGAAAGACTTAATGGACTAAAAACAAGGTATTTGGCTTGGCATTGTTTTTAGCTGGTAAGTGGGAGGAGCCCAAATTAAGCTGAAGCAGGTGGAACAAGGAGAGATCCTATTTAAGGACAAGTGGATGGAGCCAAGAGAGCTGCATGCTAGAGAGCTCCATGCTAGAGGGCCCCATGCTAGAGAGCTACGATGCTAGCAAGTCCTCACACTAGAAAGGACAATGAGTAGTTTGTATCCTCTGATGGAGAAAGTGCTGGTGGAATGATGGCCAGATCTCCCTGAGGCAGAAAGAAGCTGGTGAGCAGAGAAATCCTCAGCAAGACAGCAAAAGGCTAAGGATTAAAAACCTGTGGCTCAGCTTTTGCCTAGAGGGGTTTGACCTGTCTGAATAATGGACTAAACAAACCTGTGGCCGGCTTTAAGGACTGAGGTAGAGCGGCAGAGTTGCTGATATGAAGGAAATAAGTTGGCCTACAGACAGCTGAGGTCTCCCAAAGAGAAGAAAGCCTCAAGCCTTATTTAAGGTGAAACCTCCATAGCCAATTTACCCTGACGAATCTACATCTGAGATATTCCAGAAGAAAGACTGTTAAGTGCATTAAACGGTCTACCACAGAGACCGTGTTCCTGACAACTGAGGACCTGCCCCAGAGACTGTATCCTTCTAAAAGGTTATGAAAATAGTTGTAATAGTTATCAATAGGTTTAGTGGTTAGGTCATAGGGGTTGTAGGAATTTATAGGGTTAGTAGTTAAGTGTTTGTATTTGTTATAAGTGAATACTGTTACTAATAAATAGGTATTGAATAATTTAAAAAGTTTGGTTATAAATGGGTGTTGGAGAGATGCCCCAGCAATTAAAAAGTATTTGTTGCTCTTATAGAGCACTTGGATTTGATTCCCAGCACCCTCATGATGATTCATAACCATATGGACCTCCAGTTCCATGGGACATGACACACTCTTCTGACTTCTTTGTCAGAATGCAGTAGGCATTCATGTGGTGTACATACATACATGCAGAGAAAATATTCATACACAGAAAATAAATCTTGAAAAAATTAACATAATAATTAGGGGTTGGGCAGATGGTCAATGGATACAGTACTTGTCATGCAAGCACGAAGGCTAAAATTCATAACTCTAGCACCCACATAAAAGCTGAGGAGGCACAGCAGCCCATTGGAATCCCAGCACTTAGGAGATAGAGACAAATGCAAGCTAGCTAGCTAGACTATCCAGAACTGGTGAGCTCTGGGTTCATTCTGGGAGATTCCTCCTCAGTACATAAGATGTGGCCTTCCAGCTGTCCTTCCATGATGAACTATGAAGCCTCTGGACCCATGAGCCCAAATTAACCCTTCCTTGTAAGTTGCATTGGTAACTAAGACATATGTACATCATACTCTGTCACTCCCCCTTCCCTCCACAGAAGAGCAAAAGCCTTCCAAAAGTAAACAGGACACAGATGAGGGTGCAAGGACACACAGAAGGTACGGGGGAGTGCCAGGCCCAGTGTCCATTCTCAACACCTAGAGAAGAGTCAGTACTCACAGGCCCGTGCTCTGATCTCATGTGATAAGCAAGCCCAGCCTTTGACTTGTACGGTTTTCCACAGTGGTGACATTTCAGGGTTAACTTCTCCAGCTCTGCAGCCTCTTTGCCACATTTTCTGACATGGTACAGATATCCCATAATGCTGGTGAAGGTACTGGAGCAACTCTGAACACGGGAAAGAAGGCTATGTTAGAATCATATGTTTCACATGATCCCTAAATTTCTCAGAAAGCACCAAGCACCACAAACCACAAAAAGATGGTGAGCCTGCAAGATGCTCACCAACATTTCCCACCGGTACAACCCTCCTTCGCCTTCCCAATCCTGAGAAAGTATAACCACACACCTAGTCAGTGTCAGAACTTCCTTCCCGGACTGTGACCCAACCCACCCCTGTATCAGCCAGCCAGCAATATATGAGAATCATCTACTCCACACTAAAGAAAGGGTACTAAACAAGTCCTTCAAGGTCAGGTGTGGTGGCGCACGCCTTTAATCCCAGCACACAGGAGGCAGAGGCAGGTGGATCTCTGTGAATTCGAGGCCAGCCTGGTCTACAGAGTGAGTCCAGGACAGCCAAGGATACACAGAGAAACCCTGTCTCGAAAAACCAAAAAAAAAAAAGAAAGAAAGAAAAAGAAGCCCCTTCAAACAAAGAGGCTGAGGGGAAATATACTTGTGGAGAGAGAAAAAATAAAGAGCTATCAATGACTGCAAGAGATCTGGAAAGGTAGGTGCCACCCTGTGCCATCAGAGGACAGAGGGGTAAGAAGTCTGCAAGGTAAGAGGAGGACAAATGGGAGAGAACACCAGAAAGACAGACCTGAGTCTCAGGGGAGGGAATCTGCCGCCTGGGCTCTTACCTCACGCATGCACCTGAGCTTTCCCATTCTCTTCAGAACTGTTCGCAGCTGCTCCCTCTCACTTGGCTCATCTACCTCATCTCCTGCCTTCAAAATTGGCTGGAATTAAAGAAGCAAATAAACATGAATCATGGAACAGAAGACAAAACAACACCCCTGATGGGGTGATGTTAACATTCTAAATGTTAACTAATTGGTCCTGCTTGCTGTCTGGTATGTATATTGTCTCTGATTGGTTAAATAAATGCTGAGGCCTGAGATTGGGCAAAGACAGAGATAGGTGGAACTAAGGTGCACGGGCTTCTGAGACAGAGAGGTTGATGGGTAGGAGAAGCCAGGAGCAGGAAGAAGGAGGACACAAGCCATGAGTTAGAGAAAAGAATGTCATTCCACGTGCTCTGGAACATCAGCATAGCGTGGAGAATAGCAGTCCAAGGGGATGTATGTATATATGGGGTCATAGTTGAGAAAAAGAATTAAGAGCTAGCTTAGGTGGGCTAAGATCGCACAATTCAGGCCAAAGCTTGTTAAAATCCATGTGGTATCTGTGTGCTCATTTATAATAAGGATTAACAACTTCCAAACCAATTAATGATAATCTAAATACTGGTAAATAATTTAATTAGCCATTTTTTTCTACACATCTCCAAAAAAAAAAAAAACCAAGACAGAAAAATCAAGAATTGAACATGAGCTACACTGGTGCCATTAAGTCTGAGCTCTGGTTCTCTCCATCTTCTGGACAGCAGGAAGTAAATACAATGGACACACAAATTCTGATCTCTACCTTCCAGTCAGTACAGGATTAACCCAAACACACAAATAAATACCTATGGTCCAGCTCAAAGATTTCATCCCATGTAATTCCAGCAACAAAGAGTCCTGTCTACTTTACTATCTCTCTTATGAGGTACCAGAGCTAGATCCAGCTTCACCGAACTATCTATACTCAACAAGTAAAGGACACCCAAACACAGAACACCAGCCAAGATGGAGGAAGCTAGTGATTTACTGGGCTCCTTGTCCCTGAATCTCTATGCAAGATCTACAGCAAGGATCAGCAGCATGAACTGGAGAAATATCTCAGGATAGACTGCTGCCCTGGCTAAAAGCCTGTGTGATCCTGGCTCCCAAGCAACCTGAAGGAGTACAAGGTATGGACATGCTTCTTTAGGCCCCAATCTGCACACCCCTGCTCCAGTGCCAGCAACAACCACTCTGAATGCAGCAATAGGAGCTGTGTGGGAGATCCTCAAATGGCATCAGCATCCAGCTGAGAATCTCCAAGATGCTTCTCAACAGCAGAGATGACTCCAGTGGTGGAATGCTCCCTCTACCCACTCCTGAGGATTCCTACAAAAGAAGAGGCCAGCTTCTCTTGCTGTATCCTGGGCTGTAGCACCCAGGAAGACTTAGGCCTGGCCTTAGGTCTCCTATAGCCCAGTCTTCCACCAGATACCACATGCTTCCCAGGTTCCACAGAGCTCCCCCAGCCCCAGAAGACTTCCAGAGATTTCTGGTCTCTCACTTGACAACAGGGAACCAAGATGGAGGTGGCACTGCAGATATGGACAAACCAGGCCTAGGATAGTTCTTTCTTTTGCTTCCTTTTTTAAAAGATTTATTACTTTTTTCCAACAAAGTATTTTTACTGATTATTTGGGAATTTCATATGATGCTTCCCATAGGTAGGAATATCAGGTCATGCTCCACCTTTAAGGGCATATTTCATTTTTAATTATGTGTATGTATCTGTGTGGGAGGGAGTATGTGAAAATCAGTGCCAGTCCTGTGGAAGTCAGAGGTGACAGATTTCCCTAGAACTGGAGTTACAGGCAGTTGTGAGCTGCCCCATGTGGGTGTTGGGAACAGAACTCAGGTCTTCTGCAAGAGCACTGCATACTCTTAATCAATGAGCCATCTCTCCAGCCTCCTTGGTCTAGAATGTTTCTGAATCTTTAACGCATCTTGTAGATCCCAGAGAGGTCTTCCTGTTTTTTTTTGTTTTGTTTTGTTTTGTTTTGTCAAGATAGCATTTCTCTGAGTAGCCCTGGTTGTCCTGAATTCACTGTGTAGCCCAGGCTGGCCTGGAACTCACAGAGATCTGCCTGACTCTGCCTCCCAAGTGCTGGGATTAAAGGCGTGGTCTTCCTATTGAGCAACATGTGTCTCTTGCATGAACCATCCCCTTTAACCTGCTAGAGATGGGTCTTTACTGTTTTCACTGAGCTGACATGACACTATTGTTACTGTCCCTCATCCTCATCATGTTGTCTGTGGGTTTCCAGTCTAGAAATGGAATTTTTGCTTGTGAGTACACTTCCTTCAGCGGATAACTGTCCACAAGCTCTTTGGGGACCCCAGTCTGTTGTTCCCCATTCCTAGCATTCTGAGCAAAAAAAAACCTTTTGTCTTGTTTAAGACAAGGTTTCACTATGTAGTCCAGCCAGATGGCCTTGTACTAGCAATACTCCTGCCTCAGGTTTCTTTCTTTATTTTTTTTTGGTTTTTCAAGACAGGGTTTCTCTGTGTAGCCCTGGCTGTCCTGGACTCACTTTGTAGACCAGGCTGGCCTCAAACTCGCAAAGATCCGCCTGCCTCTGTCTCCCAAGTGCTGGGATTAAAGGCGTGCGCCACCACCGCCCGGCTCTGCCTCAGGTTTCTAAGAGCTGGAGCTGTATAGGTCTGTGCACTGTGAAATCTTTTCACGTTTGCATTGCTCCCTGCAATAGTTTTAATTTTCATTTCCCTGATGAGCAATGGATTGGAGATTCTCACATGTTAACTGAACCTTTGAAATCCTCACACACAGTTAGGTATGGTGGCCTATATTTGTAATCCCAGTACTTGAGAGGGAGACGCAGTAGGATTAGGAGTTCAAGGTCAGCCTCAGCTACACAAGGAGTTTGAGGTCAGCCAGGTGTACAACAGAATCTATCTCAAGATAAAACAAATTGTGGTAGGATTAGGGAAATTGAGCATAGGGATTTTGGAATAACGTAAGACAAGCCTCTCAGGTAAAAAGATATGAATGGATCCAGTTATATCTGAATATGATTGACAATGAAGAACATGCCTTCAAACAAGCCCACCAAGAGCAAATCATGGGACTTTGGACAGGGGTGTTCCCTGAAAAAGCCCGCCAGGAGCCACGGCAACAAGAGGCTGGATCCTCGCCGAGACTCTTTTTTTTTTTTTTTTTTGGTTTTTCGAGACAGGGTTTCTCTGTGTAGCCCTGGCTGTCCTGGACTCACTTTGTAGACCAGGCTGGCCTCGAACTCGCAAAGATCCACCTGCCTCTGCCTCCCAAGTGCTGGGATTAAAGGCGTGCGCCACCACCGCCCGGCCTTCGCCGAGACTCTTTAAGACACAAACGATTTAAATCACAAGCCCATGGAGCCTCGGAGCCTCAGAGCCTCACAGGCCTTCCTCCTCATCTTGCCGAGAGGCTTCACCACACTGTGCTGCTTATCACCATCTTGCACTGACCTGCCGTGAATCCAAAGGCAGATCCTCCCTGGTGCTCTAGAACATCTAAACAGAGAATTATCTCCCCTAGGAGCCCGAAAGCATCGGATTGGATAGCGGAATCTTGGAGGCTCAAAGCATCTGAATGGTGAGCCTAAGAAACTTTTCATCTTGCAAATAAGTGGGCCCTAGGACTGCAGAGGCAATTCTTGCTTGATATAAGGGCCGCCCCACTTCAATGATCAAAACAGATTAAATTTATAAACTGCTTTAAGATCTGACGAATGAAACTAATAGACTTTAAGATTGAAAAGTTGCTGAGACCATCCATTTGTATGGATCCACGCCTGGAGAATTAACCAAAGAAAATATCCTTTTAAGAAACTTTAAGTTAGTGTTAAGTGTTTGTTTTAGAGTTAGGGTTTGGGTTTTAAGATTTAGGAACTTTATAGGTAATTGTCAGGTATTAATAAATACATAAGTAAAAATAAAAATTTACTATTACAACAAACAGCAACCAAACCAGGCTCATGCCTATGAGGAAGCTGAGGCAGAAGGATTGTTGCAAATTTATGGCCAGTCTGGGTTTGTGAATTCCAATTAAGCCTGGACTATATAGGGTGAAATCTAAGGAAGGAAGGGGAGGAGGGGGAAGGGAGGAGTTTTCACATCAATTTTTTGGTATTCATGAATCATACAGCAATAAACATGGGTGTGCAAATATCTATGGTATGGTGTCTTACAATCTTTTAGGTACATGCACAGAATGATGTAACTGGGTCATATGGTAGTTCTATTCTTGACTTTTTGAGGGAGCCTCCATACTCCATGGTGGCTAGATCAGTGGATAAAGATTCCTTTTTCCCCCACATACTTTGTGTTTTTAAAAATTAATTTTAAAAAAGTTTTTTAAAATAAATACGTATTTGTTTGTATGTTTGTATATATATGTGTGTATGCAAGTGTGTGTGTACATATATGCATATATGCATGCATGTATGTGTGCACACATATACATATATATATATGTATATATATATATACATATATATATGTATATATATATATATATGCAACAATCACATAGGCTCACAAAGAACACAGGAAACTCTTACCAAGCTATTATGATTGGCCATGACATGATACTTCATTCCTGCCAGCGAATGAAGCTGCTTCCCACAATGATGGCAGGTAAACATTTCCTGAAAGGAAAAAAGTCAGTGCTGAGTGTCAGAATGTTCAAAGGAGAAACAGAAAGGTCACTAAATGCCATCAGCTGGGCTAGGCACCAGCATGCCTCACTTCTTTCTTATTGTGTATTATGGTTGGAACCTGATGCTGTCCACAGGCTCATGTGGGGAACACCTGGTCCCCAGCTGGTGTCTTGTTTTGGGAGACCATGGAACCTTTAGGAAATGGAATCTGGCTGGTGGAGGGGGTGGCTTAGGAGTGGGTCTTTGTAGGCTATTGCCCTGCTTCCCTCTTGTTCTGTGTCCTGAATCAACTGCTACAGTTCCTGGCACCCACAGATGAGTCACTGCCATTCACGCCTTCTTGGCCATTGATGGGCTTATACCCTCCCAAACGTGAGTCAAAGTAAACTTCTCCCTTTAGCTGTTTAGGTCAGATATCTGGTCACAGTGATATAAAAATAACATATCCACCAAAACAGTTGTCATTTCTTCTGCATTCTACGAGAAGAAACCGAAGTCCACATATTAAAAATTCAGCAAGTAGTATAATTAAATCAACATGCACACCCAAGCCTTTACATGCAAAGTCTGCATTTTCTCTAATGCACAATGCTACCCCTAGTTAGCTATAATAGGTTGCACACAGTACCAGAAGTCTATAATTCAGGTAAAAAAAAAAAAAAAAGACCTAACAGTAACAAAATGCCACAAAATAGCTAACCTGTTTGCAGTTTTCCATGTGTTTCTTTAAACCCTCTATAGTCTTCCTCCCCACTGCCTGGCAGGTAGGACAGGAAACACTGCCTTTATCCATGATTTCTAAGTACCATTTTTCCTCCATACTGCCTACAATGGAAAGAACAGGACACTGTAATGTGCAGGGTTCTTGAGGAACAAAAAGCTTAAGTCTACAGTTGAGGAAAAATATTGTAAAATGGTTTGGCTTGGTAGATGACAATGATTAGACTCGTGTGGTATATAACTTCCAAACATACTTTGTTTCCATCTACTGTAGGATTTCAGAAACTTCTACCCATTGCCCCATGAAAAGACCCATTACTCTAAAGCCCAGTGGACTGAGTCAGAACTGGGCACCGCTTTCCAGACCATAATCTAAGACATGCAAAATCACTGAGATTTTTTTTCTGATGTGCCTGAGACCATAATAAATGTTTTTTTTTTTCACTTAAATTTCATAATTCTAGTACTCCCTGTGTGCTTGCATACAAGGAAACTGAGGGTTGTACAAGGGAACAGGCTGGAGCAGCTGAGGCATAAAGTGCCAAACCTAAAAGTCTATGTGGCCTCCAAAGGAGCAGCAGCTGCTCAGTGCACTGCAGGTGAGGCTTGCTGCTAGAGGGCTGCCCAGCACGAATGAAGTGCTGGGTTCGATTCCCCACATGGACAGAGCAGGGAGGGAGGGAAGGAGAGAGAAGGGACAGCCTCACCCAGTGC
>CAJQZJ010033149.1:2627214-2659717 GCA_907164525.1 Lophiomys imhausi
TTAAACAGGTCATTGTGATCACCAATGAGAAAGCCTCAGATATCTCAGAAATGTGGGAAATTTAAGATCGGAGAGAGAGGAAGGGTAGGCTGTAGAAGAAAGGAAGGCTCCAGATTTCAAGGGCTGTGATGGGGTCTGAAAGTGGGATGTGGGGTAACCTATGAGGGAGGCTAGAGTTAAGCACTAGGGTGGGAACTGAGAGATCGAGGTAGAATTTGATGCTTCAAATGAAAGAGGCCTTTGAGTGAAATGCCTCCTTATGGAGAATAGATAGGCACTGGGAAACCTCAGAGGTTTGCTGGAAAGTGTTTTGATAGTGGACCAATTATCTGGAATAGTCAGAATCTGGAGGAACATTAGGACTAGGGCCTACCAGCACCAAAGGTGTGGATGCATTCTACCCCATCCTTGATGGCAATGATGCCAAGGGTCTGCCAGCAAACCAAGTGCACCCAGCCTTCCTTCTCCAGGCTGAGAATGAGTCAGAGGCCAGGACACGAATGATCACCATGAAAAGGGACCACAGAAGAACACAGGAGTAAACAACCAAGACCTTCCAATATGTGGACCCATCACCGTTGCCATGTTAACATATCTCAGAGTCTGCTCTACTCTCAAGACATCCCCTACAAACACACAGCCACACACCTGGTGTTGACTTGCTTTGTCAGGGTGGCAACTTTGGAACTTTGACTGTAGGTCACCTGATGAGCCCAATCAAACGTCCTCAGGATTGCCAGAAGGCATCTAGAAGAAAATTCATTAGCTCCCAGAGAGGGCCTTGTGCTCCCCCTAAAAGATGTATGTACCCCTCCCTACACATAGGGGAAGTCATAATTCCCATTTTTTAAAGAAGTTTTGCTAGTCCCCGCTGGAGGGAAAGGAAAAAGGAGGGAGAAAGATATCCGGACTATCTTCAATAACCAGAAAGGGTATTTAAAAAAGGGCTTCAGTGGGGAAAAAAAAAAGCCAAGAGGTGGGTAGGTAGGCCTGAGCATTCTGGAAGCTAGGCTTGAGGCCCTGGTAAGGGAAGTCACAGCAGGGTGGTTTCAGTCTGTATAGCCTGGGTCATGCTCAAATTCAAGCACTCTTGAAAGCTAGCTTCTGGATTCTGAAGCCGCCATCTCCTCCCCCATGTCTGTTTCCTCCATACCTTTTTTTTTTTTTTTTTTGGTTTTTCGAGACAGGGTTTCCCTGTGTAACAGCTCTGGCTGTCCTGGACTCGCTTTGTAGACCAGGCTGGCCTCGAACTCACAGAGATCCGCCTGCCTCTGCCTCCCAAGTGCTGGGATTAAAGGCGTGCGCCACCACCGCCCGGCTCCTCCATACCTTTGAGAGGATGCAACACCCTGGTCCACAGTCTTATGGGCTGCTAGTAGCAGGGTTTCCAGCAGAATCTTGGTGGCGCTTCCACCTTTCATCAATGAGGAGCCGCTGAGCCCTTCAGGCTAAGGAGGCAATGACACTAAGAGGCACTGGGTAAAAAGAGGACTACCCAGGAGCCTACCAATTCACCAGTTCACAACCCGCCTGAGCATGGAGTGGTGTTGGTGTGTGGAATGTGATTGGTGGCACCTAGGCATGAGTGTGGTTGGTGGTCCCCACTAGATGGTCACCCTAGTTAGTGATACCTGAGTACATCTCTTACGGCTGGCCTTGACTGTAAGGACAAGGCCTGCGTGTGCTTAACTGAAAAGAGAAGAGAAGGAAAGGACGCCTGCATCTTCAAGACTCTCTAGGAGGAAGCTAGTGATTGGGTCTCTTGTCAGCTTTGGGTCCAGGGTTCTCAGAGAATACTTTTCTTTCTGAGAACCTTCTCCATCATGTTTATGGTAGTTTGTCATTCCTAAATGACAAGTTCCTCATGCTTTAGACAGACACATGAAGCAGACATCAATGGTACAGATTTATAACAGAGTACATCAAATAAAGATGGCAGCAAAGAGAATGATGTGGCCAGTGATTAAAAACAGAAGACCGCCGGGCGGTGGTGGCGCACGCCTTTAATCCCAGCACTTGGGAGGCAGAGGCAGGCGGATCACTGTGAGTTCGAGGCCAGCCTGGTCTACAAAGTGAGTCCAGGACAGCCAAGGATACACAGAGAAACCCTGTCTCGAAAAACAAAAACAAAGAAACAACAAAAAAAAAAAAAAACAGAAGACCAAGGGCTGGAGGGATGGCTCAGTGGTTAGCAGTGCCTACTGTTCTTGCAGAGGATCTGAGTTCAGTTCCCAGCACCCACATCTGGAAGCTCACAACTGCCTATAACTCAGCTCTAGGGGAACTGACACCCTCTTCTGGCCTCCATGGACACCTGAATTTGCACACACACACACACACACACACACACACACACCTAAAAATAACTTTAAAATAAACCTTTAAAGAAGAGCAAACAAACAAACCTGGAAGTCAACCAGTGGAGTGAGGAGGAAGGAAACATGAAACAAGAACAAGCTATATATACTACGGAATTGCCTGTCCCATCTCACATGGAGTCAACAGGAAGGTCTCAGATGGGCCCACACTGACAAAGGGAGGCAGGAGGCAGAAACTTTAGTTTGGAAAAAAGCATGGATAGACGGTTCTAGTGGGATGTGTTCAGGACCCAGAGAAGAATAAAGAACAGGAATTCTGAGGCCAAGAGGCCAGTGGCAACCTGGAGAGGGCAACATAAGGCACAAGAGTGATATTATCCCAGTTTTCAAAACCGTATTTGACATTTGAATCTGTAAGAGACTGAGTGAGACTTAACAGTGGTTACTCAAGGCTGTCTGTCTATGCACAGATGGCAAGAGAGTTCCCCTAAACAAACACTGTTCTAGATCCTAGAAGTGCTTACTGGTTACTGGTCTGAGAATCAGAGTTGAAAGAGAGTTTTGTTTTGTTTTTTTTTTTAAACATTTTGAGGTGAGAAAGAAAGAAAAAAATAGGACTTCATTGAAAACATGCGAGTTGATATGAACAGCCTTGGGGATTTAATCAAAATAAGCAGAGACTTAAAGTTTAAAGATTCCCAGCATGTGCCCAGTGGTTCCCATAAGCTTGAAGAGGTGCATAGGAGAGTCTGGTCCAACCCCAACAGCGGGATTAAGCACAAAAGCTTTCTGTTTCTCCTCCATCTTCTGCATCCGCCCTGCTACTTGTCAGAATGTTGGCCTCCAGTCCTCAATGGGGTCATTTCTGAGGTCCAGAGGAACACAGAGAAAAGATAAGGCCTCAGCTGGTAGTTAGGGTCAGTGACAGAATGGGGTTGGTGGTCAACCATGTCACAGAGAACTGTGCTTTGGAGCATATAGCATGGTGTGTCCCCAAACTCCAAGGACTGGGTTAATAATGCCTTCAGCAAGTAAGTCCACATAAAAGCCAGCATCCAAGCTTAATGCTCTAGCTGGATTCCAAATATCAAAATGACCACCTTATAAACCCAGCTGTGGTGGCACACGCCTTTAATCCCAGCACTCAGGAGGCAGAGGCAGGCAGATCTCTGAGTTCAAGGCCTGGCTGGTCTATAGAGCTAGTTCCAGGACCGCCAGGGCCATACAGAGAAACCCTGCCTTGAAAAGCAAATAAACAAAACAAAACTACCACCTTATATTCCATCTTAGAGTCTGTAACAGTAAATTTTTATACTTACATGTTTATTAATACTTAATACCTATAAATTTCCTAAATCCTAAAACCCAAACCCTAATCCTAAAACCTCTAAGAATATCTTAATGCATAAAATTCTCTAATATCTATAAAAAACAAATACAACACTAACTTAAGTTTCTTAAAAGGATATTCATTCTCTCAGGTTAATTTTTGGTGTGGAACCAAACGGGTGGCTGGTTTCCACCAAGTCTTTCAATCTTAAAGTCTGTGAGTCTTATTTGTCAGATCTTAAGGCCAGTTTCTGACCATTGAAGTGGGGTGGCCTTTTAATCTGCCAAGAATTGCCTCTACAGTCCTAGGGCCCAATTTTTTGCAAAATGAAAATTTTCTTGGGCTCACTTTTTGGATGCTCTGGGGCTCCAAGGACTCCATTCCAGTGTTTTGGCCATTCTGATGCTATGAGGCCAGCCTTCTAGAGCACCAGGGAGGGTCTGCCTTTACTTTCTCCACTAGTGTGGATTCCCAGCAGGTCGGTACAAAATGGTGATGAGCAGCGGAGCATGGTCCTTCAACATGTGTTGCCAGAGGAAGACGAGGAAGAGGAGCAGGAGGCTGCGTGGGCTTCTGATCTTAAATCCCTTGTGTCATAATGTGTTGTAATGTGTTGCAATGATCTTGGTGTGAATTCTGGTATTGTTGTTGCCATAGTTGCTGGTGGGCTTTCTAAGGCACCCCCCTCCAACAGTGTGTCCACAGTCCCATGATCATGTACTCTTGGTGGCTTTCAAGGCAGTCTTCAATGTTAATCACATCTGGATGTAACTGGTAATTGGATCCACCCATACCTTTCACCTGAGACCCAAACTTCTAAAATCCCTATGCTGCTGGATTTCTACTATGAGTCCTTTGAAAATCCTTCTATTCTTGGAAATACATCTGAAAGTCTCTTCAAGGAGTGAACCCTTGCTACCTGAGGGAAGAATGTTGGTTCACTAATGAGGTATAAACTTTACACTATTAACTGTAGCATCTGTTGGTGAACATTCCACAATAAATTAATCAGAACAAAACAATGTTAATGAGACAAGAGAGCTAGTACAAGCTTATATGCTTAGCTACAAGTTGTAGAACCTTGAGAAATGAGGCTCTCCTGAAGTGGGGACAGTTGGTGAATTGTTCAATGTGGCCGGGCCTCAAAGACTAAGCTGGTAACCATATGCACATCATCCCAAACTGTTTTGTTTTTTTTTTTTTGTTTTGTTTTGTTTTTTGAGACAAGGTTTCTCTGTGTAGCTCTGGCTGTCCTGGACTCACTTTGTAGACCAGGCTAGCCTTGAACACACAGAGATCTGCCTGCCTCTGCCTCCCGAGTGTTGGGATTAAAGGCATGTGCCACCATGCCTGGCCATTACAGACAGCTCTGAACTGCAATATGGTGCTGGGATTTGAACCCGGGTCCTTTGGACAGTCAGTGCTCTTAACCGCTGAGCCATCTCTCCAGCCCCTCAAACTGTCTTTTATTATCACATCCCTGACAAGAGGTCATCCCTTTTTGCGCTATTTATCTTATTTGTGTGTGTATATGTACATGTTCATGTGTGTAACAAACATGTATGCAGCCACATGCACGTGTGTGTGGTCAGAGGTCAACCCCAGCTATCCTCTCTAATTGCTCTCTCTCTCTTTTTTTTTTTTTTTTTTTTTGAGACAGGGTCAGTCACTAAACTTAGACTGGCCAGCAAGCCCAGGAATCCTCCTGCCTCTGCCTCCCGAACACTGACATCACAGGCACACGTCAGCCCCTTCTTCAATATTTCTTAGAGATTTTTCTGTATGAATCCTGAGGCAGACATCTTTCACCTATTTCACGCCAGTTGTGTAAAGGGCCTCCCCTCGATGTTGTCAGGCTAATTTCTAACACTTCCAGCGACCTGAGAGGTTCAGCCTCAGCAGGTGTGCCTCAGAGCCCCAAACTGTATTTTTATAAAGCTTCTGACACAGGTCTGAAGATGAGCCAAGACAGGGAGCCACCGCTTTAAGGAACAACTGGAAGATCTCCACGCCTACATTGTTTGAAGTTCTTCATGTCACTTAGTCACAGGGCCTGAAATTAGCATGCTCTGCTGCAGATATATTTTGGGTGAAGAAGAGTCCCCCCCATGAAAAGGATCAGGGTTAAGAGTATTTCAGACTCATTGACACCTTAGTATGAGTTACACTACAAACCTGGAATCTGGGACTTGGGAGAGTATCTCCAGAAGAAACAGATTCCTTCGCTACAATACCCCATGGACAGGAAGCCCAGGAAGATCCAATCCCATGGCTTACTTAGAAGAGTTCCCCAAACCTGGCTGTGCATCAAAATCACCAGGGATGCTTTAACGAATCAGACATTTCATGGCCTTATCCCAAACTGAACCACACCTGCACACTACTGGTCAGCTATGTGGGGTGTTAAGATCAGACCAAGTGGCCATCTGGATAGGAGTAAGAAAGATGTTTGGGGTGTGGTAGTTCATGCCTAAAATCCCAGCAAGAGGCAGAGACAGGGAGGTTACGAGTTTGAGGCCAGCCTGGGCTACATAGCAAGACCTTGTCCCTCTACCCTCAAAGAAGGTGGTTCTGTAGCACAGGGCTTCAAGAGGGGAGGAGGGACAGATGTGAGGGTGCCTGGAATGATAAAAGAAAGAGCATGAAATAAGGGAGCTGGAAAGAGGAGTCAGGGGTCCTTTGGGACCCACTGCTACTCTGCAAAGATGCTTGGGGCTTACCCCAAATGAGAGCATAGACCTTTAGGGTATACACTTTCCCAATCCTGGTTTTTCTTCTAGTTCTTGTCTCTCTACCCCTCCAATCCCTGTTAGAATCTGTGCTATCTTGTGTTTATGTAGCTTTGGAGATTTTGTGTTTTGCTTTCGTTTTTTGATTCTTTCTTTTTGTTTTGTTTCCTTTTTTGTTGTTGTTATTGTTGTTTGTTTTTTTTAAAGGCAGTGTTTCTCTATATAGCCCTGGCTGTCCTGGAACTTCCTCTGTAGACTAGGCTGTTCTCAAACTGAGAGATCCCACCTGGCTTATGTAGCTTTTGCAAGCTGCCTTCCACCCTTTCTGAAACAAGGAGAGACCATTTAAAATGAAGCAACCAGAAAATTTTCACAGACGACCACCCCATCTTTACTTTTACATTCTAGAGACTTGGCAAGCAAGACTTTACCCACTTGTCTTCTCCTTGGTGATTATACTATGGACTTTGACATGTACCTTTCCCAGGCTCTCCTAGGCCTGGCCAGTCCTCCAGAAGCCTCACCTGGCCATGCTCACCGGACTGAAGCCGACCAGAATCAGTAAGAAGACGGCTGTGTTATCCATGCAGTAGTCTGTTTGGCCTGCCACAAAGGGCGCCTGATGGTAGCAAAAGAGGTAGGCACAATAAAGGCGCTACTCTGAGTGTTTCCAAAGGTCCACATGGAACCTGCCCCAGCATGCTTGCTAAAAGTAGATTCCTCAGCCGGGCGGTGGTGGCGCACGCCTTTAATCCCAGCACTTGGGAGGCAGAGGCAGGCGGATCTTTGTGAGTTCGAGGCCAGCCTGGTCTACAAAGCGAGTCCAGGACAGCCAGAGATATTCAGAGAAACCCTGTCTCGAAAAAACCAAAAAAAAAAAAAAAAGTAGATTCCTCAGCCAAGTAAAGAGTTAGTGGATCCACCATTGGGTGGTGGTGTTGCATGTGTTTAATCCCAGCACTTGGGAGATAGGGCTCTGTCACACAGAGAAACCCTGTCTCAAAACAAACAAACACAAAATTATTGAATCCAAATTTGAAAAGGGGAACATACGTTTAACAAGTACCCCATGTCCTTGTGTAGTCCATGCTGGCCTTAATGCACAGCCATCCTCCGGCCTCTCCCTCCTGAGGGCTGATGTAACAAGCATCACCCAGGTGGGGATACATTTTTCTTCTGTTCTTCCACAGAAATCTTCCAAATGGTAAGGTTTGGAAACTACTGAACTCAATTGTGAGGTCCTTGAGATCAATGCCCTGTTTTTCTTCAGCGTACAATTTCTGGGTTCTAACTCTTTGCACCCTGAACTCTTAGAACCAAAATTGCTGTGAGGGGGACAGGAAATCTAGCCCAGTGGTTCTCATACAAACATCCTGAGAAACTTGCTAAAATGCAGTGACCCACTGGGGCCTGAGATCCTGTAAGATTCTAACAAGTCCCAATTGATGCTGATGTTGCTGGTGGGGATGAAGCCAGGAGCCAGACTCTTTTGTGAAGAGCCAGAGAGTAAATACTTCAGGCTTTGTAGAACCCATGATCTTTGTCCAGCTACTTATGCCTAGCACAAAACAGGCCATGAATCTAAGTAAACACAAAAGCCATATCAGCAAACTCAAGCAGCTGGCTACACTGACTGCCAGCATAGCTTGCTGACCCCTGGACTAGTCTGTCTGTCTTGGTTGTTAATAAATCAATACACAATTATTCTGAGGTGGGTTCCCCTCCCCCTCTTTTCATATCCTTAAAAATATATCCAAATTGGTAAAAATTAAATAAAATCCCTTGTGTAGGTTTTCTATTTCCTAGCATCCACCTCATCATTCTACTTTCTGTGCCATTTTAGTCCCACCCCCTTCCTTCTTGTAAAGTGACCCTCTCATCCTGTCCTCACACTTACAGAGAGTCCCACAGAAATGCCTACAACGATCACTCCCTTCTTCCCAGCAGCCACCTAGGAACGGAGGAGGCGTGAGTTAGGGTCTCCAGGGTACAAATCTAGTGTACAAGAAAACCAGTACCAAAGGAGGGGCCAGGTCTTGGCTGAAGGTTAGGGTTTTTCTAACCCTATGAAAAGAAATATGGGGCTGGAGAGATGACTCAGGGGTTAAGAGCACTGACTGCTCTTCCAGAGGTCCTGAGTTCAATTCCCAGCAACTCACAACCATCTATAATGGGATCTGGTGCCCTCTTCTGGCCTGCAGGCATATATGCAGACAGAACACTGTATACATAATAAATAAATAAAGTCTTTTTTAAAAAGGAAAAAAAAGAAAGAGAGAGAGAGAGAGAAAGAAAGAAAAGAAATGTGTGTCTCTAGGTAACAGAAAACACAGACCTTCTTCAGCTCCTCCATCCCGTGCAGGGCACTATCTTCTGTCCGTTCCCGAGAGGCCACCACAAACCTAAGGGTGCAAACTCAATCAAGGTCAGTGACACTGGCCAATAAACAGAAACCTATAGTTAGTTAGTTAGGGAAGGGCACACTGACAGAAAGGAATGGAAGAAAGCTATCATTGAATTGGTACCTACTGCTTATCAGGCACCATGACAGACACACCACAGAGTTCAAAAACCTCAAATACCTGCAAGTGCCAGGTAGTCCATAAACATCTGTGAAGGGGCCAAATAACAAGGCAATAAGGAACAGTGGAGACTGAGGCAGCAGGTTCAAGATAATCTTTGACTAAATTCATTCAAATTCAGTTTCTAAAAAACACATGGGCCATATCCACAGGCCAAGGTAACTTACCTGTCACCTCCTGCGATGAGGTATATGTAAAGAGGCTTCTGTCCTAGGCCTTTCATCAGCTGGTTAAAAGAGACCTGTCCAAGGGGAAAGGGTATGGAGAGGGAATGATAAAGAGGGTATAAGGGATCCTCAGTTCCTAGAGGATTGAGGTTGCATAATGATCCTCCCAGCCAATGCTTAACCACAACATATTTGGAGTCTGCCACTTAAAGATGCAACTTGGAGACGATTAATTAGTGATGCATGAGGTGTAGGGATGGTAACAAGAGAGTGGTTGGGCTCTACTGGGGCCAGAGAGATTGGACTCTACACTGGGCTCTGGGTTTCAGAGAGGAAGTGGAGAGAGAATATATCTATCAAGAGAACTCACCTCCGGTGAGCGTTTGGTTCTGGGGGTCATCCCCAGAAGGAAGGAAGGAAGCAGGGAATTAAGGTACTCACAGACATGAGGAAGACCATCCGGCCAGAGGTTCCTCCTCCACTCAGCACCACCAGGCCCCCATCTGGCTCCTGAGGGAGGAAAGACGCCCAGGCTGCCAGGGCCCAGCTCAGGAGAGAATGCTTTTTCCTCCCTTGTCAGTAATGGAGGAAGACTTAGAACTCTTTATTCTTCTCCCCATCATAAAATCGAGCAGAACATACACCATGAGCGGTATCAAAAAGAACAAATATTTGTAGAAAGAAACTCTGACTAAGCTACTCATTAAATTCTTACTTCTTCCAGAAGGGACTTGAGAGCAGCTTTGTCAATCAAATTAAAAAACAAAATAACAACAACAAAACCAAAGCAGCAGCATCCAGCAATTATTAACTGGGTGCATTCGAGTAAGCTACTGCGATCACCCTTCCTTTGGAAAGAAAAAAACATTAAAAAGATAATAATATCAACTTCACAGGTTTTTGTGAAGGTACTGACTGTAAAAGTGCATTGCCAGCCGAGTGTGGTGGCGCGGGTGCACTCAGGAAGCAGAGGCAGGTGGATAGATCTTTTTGAGTTCGAGGACAGCCTGGTCTACAAAGAGAGTCCAGGACAGCCACGGCTCTATTACACAGAGAAACCTTGTCTCAAAACAAACAAACAAACAAACAAAAAAGTGCGTTGCTGGGGCTGGAAAGATGGCTGAGCAGTTAAGACACTGGCTGCCCTTCCAGAGGACCAGGGTTTGACTGACAACACTCACATGGCAGCTCACAACCATCTGTAACTCCAGTTCCAGATGATCTAACACCCTCTTCTGCCCTCCATGGGCACCAGGTACACGTGGTGCAGGCAAAACATCCACACACATTAAAAATAATAACACTATTAACTTTTAGAAATAAAATGCATTGCTGATGGGAAAGCATTATTCATCTAGTAGCTATCATAACTATTATCAATGATTAAGATAACAATAAATATCCAAAGGCAAGACCAAGAGAATAAAAATTGAGATCTATAAAAATGAGAAATGAAGACCCAAGAAAGAGGGAGTTAGAAGGAACACAAGTGTTTGGATAAGAAGCAGGTGGGGAGTTTGTACCTTCAGAACTTCCTGGACTTTGCCAGCCACTTGCAACATGGTGGTCAGAACTGACTCGCTGTACAGTCGCTGTAGAGAGTGGACAGGAATCAGTGTGAAGAAAAGGAGGACAGAGGTGGGAGGAAGGCAGTGAGCTAGCTCAGAGGTTAAGAGGATTGTGGCCAAGCCCGACCATCTGAGTTCATTGCCTGGGACCTGAACGGTGACAGAACAGATCGATTTCCAAAAGTTGTCCTCTGACCTCCACACATTTCCCCATGGAACAAATCCTCCCCCTCACAAAATAGATAAATAAATGAAAAGCAGTGGAAATGCGGTGCTGGATATGGTGGTGCACACCTTTAATCCCAGCACTCGGGAGGCAGAGGCAGGTGGATCTCTATGAGTTCAAGACCAGCCTGGTCTACAGAGTGAGTTCTAGGACAGCCAAGGATACACAGAGAAACCCTGTCTCAAAAACAAAAGTGGAAATGGGGGGCGGGGACAGAATAGTGGATTGGAATGGAGGAGAGTTCTCAGGATTTCAAGTATCAGGAGTGGAGAAGTTGAGATATGGCTGGCCAGGCATCTCTGAGGCTTGACCCTGGGTCACTTGGTAGGTAGGCATGATTTGCCCCTCCTCCTGGAATATCTCAGCATCACACTGCCCCAGCAGTTGAACAATTTTCTCTGCATCTGCTTTGTCCAAGTTCTGGGTCAGTGGGTTGGACTGCTCTGTGCTTGGCACAGCTGCTTCATACCCTGACAACTAGAGAGAAGGAGCCACACAGCTGGGGGCAGGAAGCCAAAGTCTGTCTTATGCCTGCTGGACTAGAGGTGGGAGTGGCAGTAGGCACCGAACTTGGCTTGGATTCATATACTTCACACGCACACATACTCCACCATTCACATACCAAGAACTTAGTCTTCCTGTGATATTCTGAGCCTATTATGGAAGGAAGATCACCAGGGAAGATAAGGAAAAGGGTGCCTATCACAGGATGTGTGCCTGCAATCCAGGCATTTGGAAAGTGGCAACAGGAGGATCAGGGGTTCAAGGGTGTCCTCAGACACATAATAAGACTGAGGTCAGCCTAGCCTAGACCTTGTCTCAAAAGCCAAAAAGAGAAACAGAAGAAGAGGGAAGGAGAAGCTGAGGGAAGTCCAAATCTAAAACTATTTTAGGAATCAGTGCAGAAGGCTGACGTTGAGAAAGGGCCTCACCTCCCATTCACCAGGCTCGATCACATCCTGATATCGTTTTGTGCCTGGCATAGTCCCACACTGGAAATCCGTCCTGCCTGCCTCTGCAGTCACACAAACCATTCTGGTCACAATAACTTTGCTTCCAGTTGGAAGGGTCTTATCTGAGCCGTGGAGATGATTAACCTAAGAACCCTGCTTCAGAGCACCACCCCTACACCCCTCTCTTCAACACCCTTTCCTGTCATTAGCTTCCCAGCCCTTGTGGGAGCTCCTGAGGGTCCTCTTTGCCAGCCTCTTGCTTTCCCACTGAAAAAGAGGCCCAGAAGTTCATTGCTCTTGCCCTTCAGGCACAGTGCCCTCTGGAAGGCTGGGAGCCTGGACATGCAGAACACCCAGGTCAGAAGGAATCCTGGAGCAAAAGAGTTCTGAGGCCCAAATGCCTCCGAAGGCCAGAGGTCAGGGTCAGTAGAAGTCAGAGGACCTGGGTCGTGGCTTGATTGTGATTGTCAGCATGCAGTCCTTCCCTGCCCCACTGGCCCATTTTATCTGCTCCTCTCAGAGAGAAAGGCAACAGAAGCTGCTGGGCCCCAGGTGTGCATACACTGAACTGGATACCACAGAGGAAAATTCACAGAAATAGAAATACTGTAAGAACAATGAGGGCCAAGGAACCTGCCCTAAATACAGGCAGTATCTATTCCTCCCTACCTGTGCACTTTCCCCTAAATGGTAGGTATTGTTGGATACATAAACACTTAGAAGTCATCGTTGACAGCCTGGTTTTTAGATGAGGAAGCAGGCTCAGACAAATGGTTGGCTACTTAGGATCACATAGATTTCATACTCAGCTAAAGTACGAAATCGTTTAAGGACTTACATGTTTTCCGAATGAATGCAACAACTAACAAGTTGGTCCATGTTAATAATAATATTCATCCATGCAGGTTTTAAAAGATCCTTGTCCAGTGTTTGACATTTGATATTCCAAGTGTTTCCACATTTGATATTCTAATAACTGTCTCAGGTTTCTATGCTTCACAGGTAGGAAACCTGAGGCGCAGGTTAATGGATTTCTCTAAAATGAATGAGTTACACACACGGGGGGGGGGGAGGATCTGCTTTTTAATTGTTTGTATATGCCCAGAACTCTTTTTAAATCCTCTCCAGTTCTTATAACGCCAGCCACATAGAAGATGATCAGTAAATATTTGCTGAATAAATGAAAGAGTGAATGAGAAAGCGAATGGAATCAAATCAGATCATGAATGGGAAAGGGACTTAAAAGCTGACGCAGTCTCCAAGAAATTGTTAAAACAATTATCTCCATCACTCTGTCTCCTCTCCTCTTAACCCCCTCCTGCCCTAGGAGTTGGAATGCCTCCTCCCAACTTGACTAATTTCATGCGGGGAGGGACGGGTTCTCTCAGGTGCTGGAGACCCTTGCACCTATGCCTATCCCGGTGCCCCAGTCCGTTCATCTGCTAGAGAGGGGAGGGTGAAGGCACAAGGGCCCAGCAGGCCGCCATTGGGAGGGTCGGGGGAGGAGCCCCGAGAAAACAGGGCTGGGGGGGGGGGGGGACGGCGGCCAGAACCCCAGCGGGGCGGGGCGGGCCCTCCCGTCCCAGCCCGGCTGCAGCGGAGCGCGCGGGGCCAGCTCTGTAGAAGGTGGCGGCTGGCTGGCCCGGACGGTCATATCCCGCTGCAGGGGACCAGCTTCAGCCGCCGCACTGTCCTCTGCACTGGGGACACAGGCCAGCTGCCAGGCCTCGCCGGCAACGCCCCCTGCTGAGAATCAGAACTCGCACGGCCCTTGGGAACGCTGGGGGCCCCCGCAGACCCGCGGCCAGCGGCCACTCCGCCTCTGCCCTCCCTGTCCACAGCTCGGCCGGCGCTGCCCGCCTCGGCGGGCCCGCGTCGGGATGGGGTAGGGCCAGCGCCAGTGCGGCGATGGGCCGCCCTCTGGGCACCGAGCAGCCCCCCCGAGGCCTGACCGACCACGAGGACCCGGGAGGTGGGTGTGGGCTGATCAGACCGCGCGCGGGTGGGGACTGGGGTGGGCACCGGCGTATGCGGAGGCGGGAAAGGCGCGGGGAAAATGGGCTGTGGGCCCCAGGAAGCCTAGGTGAGCTGCTGCATCCCGCTTGCGTTCTGGGCAGCTCCTGACCCCCTCAACTCCTGCCTCCTCCAGGATCCCCGCCTGGATGTCAAGCGAATGCCTCTGGGCCCCCCAGCGAACTCGGTGGGAACCATGGCTTCTTTGATGCCTCTTTCCCCATATCTGAGTCCCACGGTCCTCCTGCTGGTCAGCTGTGACCTGGGTTTTGTGCGAGCAGGTGAGTGAAGAGGATACCCGCCGTGGGGGTCCTTCCGAGCTAGTGTGGAGGTGAATGAAGCCTCTTAACCTGCTAACACCCTGGCACCCCCAGACCGACCTCCCTCTCCTGTGAATGTGACGGTCACTCACCTCAGAGCCAACTCGGCCACTGTATCCTGGGACGTCCCAGAAGGCAACATCGTCATTGGCTACTCCATTTCCCAGCAAGTATGAATCACCCCGTTTCTCCAACCTGTGCCCTTGGGTCTCTGAACACCCTTCTAGTTATCTCTACACTACTCCTTTGGAGTGCTCGGATGTTACAGAGTTGAGCTAATAGCGAGTGACTGAAGCTAGGCTGCCCTCCTTTCTAAATTACATCTCCTTGCAGCGACAGAATGGCCCTGGGCAGCGTGTAATTAGGGAAGTGAACACCACTACCAGGGCCTGTGCTCTTTGGGGTCTGGCTGAAGACAGCGACTACACGGTGCAGGTCAGGAGCATCGGCCTCCGGGGAGAGAGCCCCCCAGGGCCCCGCGTACACTTCCGCACTCTCAAGGGTTCTGACAGGCTGCCTTCCAACAGCTCCAGCCCAGGTGAGAGCCTGTATCAGGAGCTTTTTACCTGACTTTTAACCTCTCATTTACTTGCTTAAGCTAGCTCAGATGAGTTGAAGGATGATTTAATTTGCTCTACTGCTAAGGAAGGAAAGAAAAAAAACAGGTGGGCAGGGACCAGCTACAGAGACGCTGCTAATGAATCCTTGGGGGGAGGTGGGGAGGGTTAAGCTTCTTTTCACCCAAACTCAACATCACACCTGCCACAGCCTACTGAGCAAGTTCTATAATCACCCTTTGATCTCTAAAAGCTGCCCACCAAAGGCTTCTCCCTGGGCAGGGCCTCTGTAACCCAGAGGGTGGCTCTCTTTCTAGGTGACATTACAGTGGAGGGTCTGCATGGAGAGCGGCCACTGCAGACAGGGGAAGTGGTCATCATCGCGGTGGTATTGCTCATGTGGGCTGGTGAGTACCGACCGGCCGGGGAACCAGAGACCTGGGTTCCTGATAGTGGGGGGAAGTGGCCAAGGTATCTGTCAGGAGAAAAGGGGAGGTAATCAGGACAAGTTAGAGAGAGAGAGAGAGAGAGAGAGAGAGAGAGAGAGAGAGAGAGCTACTTGCAAGCCCAGAGAGGAGGGTTGCATGGGCACCAGGAATTGAAGGATTTTCTAGAAGTTGTGTGAAAATCTCAGTACCCTGCAAGGCTTCGAGTAGGTTGAATCAAGATCAAGGCTCAGAGGCCATTGTTGTGTTTCAGCTGTAATCGGGCTATTCTGCCGTCAATATGACATCATCAAGGACAACGACTCCAACAACAACCCCAAGGAGAAGGGGAAGGGGCCTGAACAGAGTCCTCAGGGAAGGCCAGTGGGGACAAGACAGGTGATGTGGGGACCAGTGAGTGTGAGCAGGGTGATTTGGGTGTAAAGGAGTGTTCAGTGAAAGGCAGAACAACAGGCAGACAAAGGGGAGTGGGGGGTGAATGGAATGCCCCAATGAAGGAGTCCAGAAGGCAGAAGTGGCACATGTACCTTTCTGGAATTCAAGATTTGGGTAATATTCTTTTACAGAAAAAGTCTCCATCCATCAATACCATCGATGTTTGAAGGAACTGAGTGAATGAAGAACCAGAAGAGAGACGCACCAATAATGTGGGGGTGGGGGTGGGGTCAGGGAAAGCCCAAGATGGTGATCTGCTTGAGACTCCCACCAGGCAATGCACTCCCAGAATCTCAGGCTGGTACCCATCCTCTTCCCACTGTGAGCAGGGCCAGAAGGTAGGTCTGGTAGACTCTGTACCCCTGGACCTGGAGTGGATATCAGATGGAACATCTCTTCCCACCCCACCCCACCCCACCCCAGGTCCAGGGGAGAGTCACTTATTCAACTCTATCCCTAGGTCCCAAATAGGGCCCCCATCTCACCTGCATCAGGACTATTGGCACCCACTAGTTGCCCCTCTAGCGTGCCTCTGGGCCTCAGAGAGGGGTGTTTCTGTCTGTATTGCCCTCCTCCAGTGAGTAAGAAGAACCATCTGGGCCTAGAGGCAGATGCCACACTGCACTGCTGCAATGTCTTCCACGGAGCCTCCGGTGCTCCCCCCTCGCCTGGCAGCCCCTCCAGCTGCTGGTGATCTCACCCCTGGGACATTTTTCCAATAAAGGTTCTTGGACAAACTGGAACCGACTGAATGGTATACTGTACGGTATGCTGAAGACATCTCTACGCCTTGTCAGCTCTCCAAGGGCCCCTCAGGCCACCACCAACCTAAAAGGACAGACTCATTGTAAGATGTTTGTGTCAATGTATTCATCTAAGACGGGTGGAGAAAGACAAAGTGGAAGGAGTATGGCAAGCTAGACACCTTCTCTCTGTCTATGCTGTTTGAGAGGAAATGAGAAGCCACCGTTTTTGTACCAATGGAAACCAGGCCATGTCACATAAAAGCGGCAGATTTTTTTTTAAATCTTTGTTCAGCACCTTGTGCATACTAGGTAAATGCGCTACCACTGAGTTATGTAACCAATCCCTTTCCCATTCTTTTGACCCCACCATTCACTCTGGGGAAATGGTCAGAAGGTCTGAGCAAAGTATCTTGGGGGCTAACGGAAGAGCAACTACCAATAACGTGCCATGTGTCCTCACCCTGTGCACACCAGTGCCTCTTCTTTATTTTTTTTTTCATCCATGTCTCTGTTCATTAAAATTAATAATAATTGTAATCCACAAATGAGTTTATATTTATACTCTGTAATATATCCAGAGGATTCTAGAAATAAAACTGAGGGGTTTGGATGCCCCTATCAAAAAAAGTTATAATTTGGGTTCTGAGACCTGTTTGTTAACTGTGAAAAAAATGGGAACTGTCCTCTACTGGTTCTTAGTTTTCAAGAGGGATGTGGTGGCAGGAAGAGAAATGCTTGTTGCCCTTGGCAACCACTGTGCGTGCAAGGCTTTGGGACCCAGCATCTGCCTGGAGATCTGCTATGCTTTTAGGGGGGTATAGGTCTTCCCAACCTTGGGCTATTTAGAGAAGGTCTATGGGTATCTTCTTTTCTGCATTTCATTCAATCTCTCTGGTATGTTGAAAGAAATCAAGACCAAAAATTCTTGAAAGGATGCCAATCAAAATAAAGAAGATATTATCTTTTCTGCTTAACTGATCCTCAACCCCAGGTGTCATACAGCTCTAAGCTAAGTGGGGAGCCAAGCTCTGGTCTGCCTCTGGCACTGACCCATAAAGACATCTGGGTATCAGCAACCAGCTGGTAATCACCGGTTACCCAATGACCAAACGGGGTACCTTCCCTTTCCAGTGCCAGTGGTTCTAACGCATCCCTCAAACTCTGGATCATTTCCTGAGACTGTGTTAGAAGGTAGAGAAGCTGGGCATGGAGACAGTGAGTTAAAACAAGCGGAGTCGCCTTACGGGAATTAAAAAGTTACTAACTCTGGGAGGTCCTGGTCCCACCCTTTACCAGTTGTTTTTACTTTGGCGAATGACCCCTTTAATCTGCCTCCTGTTGTGTAAAATGGGACGACTGTACCGCTGCCCACTGAAAACACAGTACCTATCAGTATTGAGTGGCCTCACGCAAATCACATAACTTTTGGGGGGAGGTGGAGATTTCAGCTCGGCGAATTGCCTTTCGCTTCTCGTAGCGCCTGCCTTGCTTTCCTACAGAGTTTAAGCAGCTAAAGGAAACCTGGCCGGGTGGAGCAGTGAGAAAAACTAGGCTTTAAGGTGGTGTAGGATCAGGAGCGGGACGAAGACTTGTGGGTGGAGCTTTGCATGCAGCTACGGGATTGGTCGAGGAAAGAATTCGACCACCCCTCTCCTGGTCCCGCCCTAGAACTCACTCACTGCGCTTGCCCACGTCCTGTTTGCACCGTCGCGAACCCACTACGTGACCTTATGACGTGTGTCGCCCTCATGACGCCTGTGCGTCTGCAGCTGGCGGGGCCGCTGCTTGGCGGGTTGTCCAGGTAACTGCGGGAGTTGTCTAGGTCAGCGAGCATCCGAGACCGGTGTGCGTCATGCAGCTGAAGCACCTGAGGACCCTGCTGAGCCCGCAGGTGAGGAATCTCGTGCCTCTCCCATTCCCCGGCCACCGGGGGTTCCAAAAAAAAAAAAAAAAAAAGAAAGAAAAGAAAAAAGAAAGAAAAGTGGGGGAACAGAAGTTTATACTTTTGAGCTCCCACTTTGTGCAGAAGATTGTGAAAGATCTTTCAGTAGACGACATGCATCACCAACGACCATAGGCTTTCATTGCATCACATATATCACTGGATGGCCTGGCCCCAAGCTTAGGCTCTAAGGGATCAAATCCCCCCGCGTTACTTCAGAGACCCTTTCTGGAGGGAGAGGTGCGTGTTAAAGACAACGATCATAACTTTACACAAAATGAAATAAGCGCTTTGGCTGTAACCCCTAAAAAGGTAGGGCGGGAGGCTGAACCTTTTGGATTGTGAAAGTGTCTCCTCAGATTCAGAGGAGGCTTGGCACTAGGGTAGGAGCCCAGAAACATAGGTTTGGGAGTGAAGAGAACGGAATTCAGGTCTTAGCGCCAACACTGATTTGACCAAATGTATCTCTGGCTTTAACCCTCATACGCAGTCTTTCTATCACTAGCTTCTTCATTTGGGAAAGAAAAGTTGCAGTGAGAACAACTCTAAGAGACTTAGGAGAGAGTTAAATATAGTTCCACACACAAAAGAACATTGTAAGTTGGGCTTGGTGGCACAGGCTGGTGATCTCAGCAGTTGTGGAGGGGGAGGGTGTCAGGAGTGCAAGACCATTCTTGGCTACATAGAGATCTCAAGGCCAGCCTGGGTTACATGAGACTCTTAGATTTAAGAGAGAGAGAGAGAGGAAGGATAGGCCAGTGAGTCAGCTCAGTGGATAAAGGTACTTACTACTAAGCCCCAACACCTGAGTTTGAGCCTGTGCCCCACACAGTGGAAGGAAAGAAGCAACTCATGCAAGTTGTCCTCTACCTGCCACACATGTACCACCCCACCACAAATGTAAGCAAAAGGGACATTATAAACTGTAAAGCAGTGTGAAGAATGAGATGGACATTCAGAGTTGAAAGGACAGGCTAATGCAACACAAATAAGAAGGTTTTGTTTAGGTAGAGCCTACATCCTCAGTTCAAGCAGAACATTTAACAAAAGCTATTCTTATGTCAGGACAGCAGAGCCTGAGAACTTGAACTTAGTTTCATCTAGTGGTTAAGATGGAGACTAAAGACAAAAATGGCTGCGGTTATGTTAGGCGGAAGGCCTGGACATGTCTGGACGCTGGTGAGCCTCAACATCTTAAAAAAGAAGGTGGAGGGAGATTGAGGAAGACACTTGATGTTGACCTTTGGACTCGCATGCACACACGGACAGGCACATACATGCACGAGTATACTGTTTGTAGGGGATGTTGCTAGTGGTAGAGGACATACTTAGCATATGTGAGCCCTTGCATGCATCCCTAGCTCTACAAAAACAAGTCCCATACCTGATGCTGCATGCCTGCAACAATCTTAGAACTTAGGAGGCTGAGGCAGGGGGATTGCTGTGACCGCAAGCCAGCCTGACTACATAGCAAGATCTTTTAAAAAGTAAGAATAGCCAGGCATGGTGACTCATGCCTTTAGTCCCAGCACTCAGGAGCTGAGGCAGACAGATTCCTGTAAGTTCGATGCCAGTCTGCTCTACAAAGTAAGCTCTAGGCCTACATAGAGTGACCTGTTTCAACATAATAATAACAATAAATAAGAATATATGGCAGAATTAAGTGATTAATACTGATGCCACAACAGCATAATTAAAGACATTAGAGTTATAGCTCATGGAACCAAACATATGTGGATTCACATATTGCATTTGCCATCTAAAAACTGTATATATAAACCTGAGCAAGTTTCTTAATTTTCAATGCCTCAATTTCTCCATACGTAAAATGGAAATAATAGCTTCTAGTTCAGTTGTGAGGTATGGCACTTAACGGGTGTCAAGCATTTATGAAAATGTCTGGCCCACTCCATTTCACTTAATCCTCATGACAGTGCAGCCAGGTACTTTAATGTAGAGAAAGGAGAATTCATTGCCTATGGAACTCAGGGATGTTTGCAGTGTGTGCGAGGGGCAAGAGTAAATTAGAAGGAAGGAGAGTTCTAGCAGAAGGAGCCCCAGCTCTGTGGTAACACAACACAACGTTGTGCTCCTTGCTCAGTAAACCAGTGCTGGCATCTGTAATTTCAAAATGTCCTAATGGAAAAGTTGGAAATAGAACCCTTTGGTCTCTAAAACAAAGATGAGGTCATGGTACAACTGGGCCAGATGCCCAAGATGGACTGAGCCAAGAAGGAGGCTGAGCAGCCAAACTTGATGAAGCGCCTGCCCCACCTTCTAACCTACTGTAATGAATGGTTGGGCCACGACCATGGTGATGGTGTGGCTGTGGTGTGAGGAGTTTGTTGCAGTGACCTTTTTCCCTTCTAGCTTTGGAGGTATTTGGGTTAGGTGTGAAAAGTGGTGGGGTTCTTTTGTTTGTTTGTTTTGTTTTTCAAGACAGGGTTTCCTTGTGTAGCCCTGGCTGTCCTGGACCAACTTTGTAGAAGCTGGCCTCGAACTCACAGAGATCCACCTGCCTCCAGAGGGCTGGGATTAAAGAAGTGTGCCATCACACCTGACTGAAAAGTAAGTGTTTTAATCCAGACCTCTAGTAGTCCAAGTGGTTAATCAGACATTTGGAGTAGGAGCTAAATTTTATTTCAAGAACAGAAACTGTTAGTGGCAGTGCCTTAGAGAACCACAGCTGGTCAGTGAGGGACAAACAGTAAGAATGATTTGGTGATCACTTATTTTCTTTTTTAAGTTTTTTTTTTTTTAAATAACATTTATTTATTTATTTTACAGAGATGAGAACTCTATCTGCATGTACCCCTTCATGCCAGAAGAGGGCACCAGATTCCAGTATAGATGGTTGTGAGCCACCATGTGGTGGGAATTGAACTCAGGACCTCTGGAAGAGCAAACAGTGCTCTTAACTGCTAAGCCATCTCTCCAGCCCTTTTTTTTTTTTTTTTTTTAAAGACGTGTCTCAATAGCCCAGGCTGGCTTCAAACATGCTGTGTAGCTGAGGATATCTTGAACATCTGATCCTCCTGCCTTCACCTCCCTGGTACTGGGATTACAGGTGTGTGCCACCACACCTATCACTCCCATATTCTCTTTTCTTATTTACACTTTTTTGAGTTGCTAGGGATCAAACTCTGGGACTCATGAATGCAAGACAAGCACACCACCAACTGAACTGTATCTCAGGGTTAGCAGTGGTCACTTTTGACCGTAGGCTTTTGTAACATGGGCAGTTAAGCAGGGGAAAGTGTCCTTGTTTATTCCAAGTCTCAATTCTAGTTATGTTACTCCTTGTTTCACAACGTCTACTGTCTCTCCTGCTCCTGCCCAAAAATTTAGACCATTAGCCTGCCTTGAAAGGCGTGACCTGGGCTGGCCCAGCTTCCTTAAATTGCAGGTCCTTGCCCAGAGCTTCACTTTGCTGGGCTAGCCATTACGTCTGAAGTAATTCACCACTCAGTGGCATCCATTCTTCAGAGTTTAATTTTGATCATTTAAGCATAAAATTGTCTTGTACTCAGTACACATTCTTCTTATGGGGCATTTCCAATTTTGAAGCATCTTATTAGGTCCGGGGGCAGGATCTACATTTTGCTCTTTGTCTCTCTGTCAGCTCCTGGCCGCGTGCCTTTCTGGGTAAAGTGCTTGAAAACATTAATTGAATGAGTAGCTATAAAAACTAAGATTTATCAGAATAATTGATTTTTTTTCAAGTGGCAGACTTGAAAGATGAGGGAACACGGAGGCCATTGCCTTTGGAATGGTTGATGCATTCCATTTATGTCGTGAGTCTTGGGAAACACATTAGGGCTGAGGTTGGTAGGGACAGTGCTTGTTTAGTTTGAGTGAAGCCCTGAGTTCCTTCCCCAGTGTGGGGCAAACGAGACGTGATGGCGCATGCCTTGAATCCCAGCACTCAGGAAGTAGAGACGGGGGATCAGAAGTTCAAGTCACCCCTGGCTATAGAGTGAACTTGAGGCAGGTCTGGGTTACACGAGGCCCTGGAGAATATTGCTCTTGCATTCCAGGTAACAAGTGTTTTATTTTGTTTTGAAGGAAACATTGTGACAAGAGGAATGTAGAGCAAAGCCACACTAGGGCTGATGCGACCTGAAATGTTTTGTGCATTGTAGACCAGCGCCGTGTTTACATTGCCGCTTTACCTCTGCAGGATGGAGCGGCGAAGGTGACCTGCATGGCCTGGTCCCAGAACAATGCTAAATTTGCTGTATGCACAGTGGACCGAGTGGTATTGCTGTATGATGAACATGGGGAGCGGAGAGACAAGTTCTCCACCAAACCAGCCGACATGAAGGTGGGGAGGGCTCCCGTGTACCCTAGCCTATTAATCTAGGAAACTGTGACCTGCTTTCTAGCCATGAGCATGGGAAATGATCTACCCCTTTCTCAGTGTAAATCTTCTGGGTCTGTCAGGACATATGTGTGTCTTTTTCTCTTTTTCATTTATATGCATTGTTTTTTGTTTTTACTCTTAGTATGGCAGGAAGAGCTACATGGTGAAAGGCATGGCTTTCTCTCCTGATTCCACTAAAATTGCGATCGGACAGACTGACAACATCATCTATGTCTACAAGATTGGAGAAGATTGGTGAGGACAGAGATGGGGGCGTAGGTGGCCCACAAAAGAAGAGTTAGGCATGAGAAAAGCCTCACTGGGGTAGTGATAGGGGGCATGGGGGATTGGTGCCAGGATCAAGTGTGGAAGGCAGAGGCTTTCTAGAGTCTGATTCTGTTGTGTCCATGCCTTTGCCTGCTCCACATGTCCCACAGTCCCTTCCCTGGAGGAGTGAGTGTAAGGCCAGCGGGAGGTCCTGAGAGCCAGTGTGATGGTATTGTCTTTGATGTAACACCAGGGCTTCTTGGGCACCCACATCTCCATCAGACCTCTCACAAAAGGATAGGCAGCCCCACTGGGCCAAGACAGGATTCTGATCTTGCCTCCTTCCATCACCATCATCTTGGGGCTGTTTATTTGTGGAAGTGATTTAAGTATGCTTCCTTTCCTTTTGTTTGACAGGGGTGACAAGAAAGTCATCTGCAACAAGTTCATCCAGACGGTAAAGTTCCGAGTTTGTCTGCTTTTCACTGTAACCAAGAGTTGCACTTTCGAATGTCTAAAGCTGGTTTGACCTTCTAAAGGATGGCGGTGCCTGGCTGTTCATTGTCACTTACTAAAGAGCCTCGTTATGTCCTCTCCTACACCTCTTCCCCCATAGAAGACTAGGATGGTGGCTGTGGGGGTGTCGGGTTGTTATGAAGGTGCTAGTCCCCACAAGTGGGTTCTTCTTCACCCTTTTGCATACAGACTGCTGTCACTTGTCTGCAGTGGCCTGCAGAGTACATCATTGTCTTTGGGCTGGCGGAAGGCAAGGTAAAGGAGGAGAGGGAGTCTGGGGATAATGGTCCTGGGTGGGGAGTGGGGCCCCTGGAACCCAACTGTACCACAGAAGGATGCCACAGGGACCAGTTTTGTACATTTTGGGGTTTTTGTCTTTGTTTCTAGGGCCTAGAAACTGAAAGTAGTCTAGCCAGACTTGTGTGTATCCTTTGATTTTTCAGGTGCGCCTAGCAAACACCAAAACGAACAAGTCATCTACCATCTATGGGACAGATTCTTATGTGGTGGCACTGACAACCAAGTGAGTACCAATAGTAAGGCTTGGAAGTGTCAGGAGCAAGCTGCAATAGACAGAAAGGGGGACTTTCTCAGTGAGGGACAGAACATCTCCCTCTGTGTTCACCTTCCCACCTTTGCCCTTCAGTTGCTCTGGGAAAGGGATCCTCTCGGGTCACGCAGACGGCACCATCGTCAGATATTTCTTTGATGATGAAGGCTCTGGAGAGTCACAGGTATGAACAAAGCACATTGTTGGGTGTGGTGGACATTCCAGGAGCCCTCCTGGGGGAAGTTGCATGTCTAAGCCCCATGACTGAGCTACTGGGGGAGGAGCTGGCTGAGTACAGTCTTGGAGAGAAGTGTTTAGATGCCACCACAGAGAAGATTTGTGTTTAGGAGGCTGGTGTGTACTATTTATAGGAAGGAGTGGGAGGAAGGGACTTTGAGAGAGGGGGAGATAAGGACTCTAAGGGGACAAAAAGTGAAAATTATTTCCATTTATGTAAATATATACTATACACAAACATATGTGTGTATATATACATATTTATGTAACATACATACATACAGATGCACAGGGGAAAAAAAACAGACCAGCAAGAAAGCTCAGAAGGTCCAGGAGCCTGATGCCAAACCTGACAGGACCCATATGGTACAAGGAGAGAAGTCACTTGTGCAAGTTATCCTCTGTCCTTCCCCTGTGTGTGCACACATGCAAACATGCACACACATGCACAAATAAAATGTTAAAAAGTTAACTGTTTTCTTGGAAAAAGAAAAGACAGACATAAAGGGAAACGTTCATGTTGTACTCTGTATAATTCAGTGCTATATAAATCATTTACACTGTGAGTTACCTGTATAATTAATTAAATGAAGCCCTCCTTGAAAAAGAAGCCATATGCTCTCTTGGGCCTAGACAGTGGTGGTTACTATATGCTGTCTCCCTTTGGGTGGCTTTACTACTATATACCATATAGAGATCTCTCTCTCTCTCTCTATGTTTTATTTATTTATTATGTATACAGTGTTCTGTCTGCATGAATGCCTATACTGCAGAAGAGGGCACCAGAGGTCATTATAGATGGTTATGAGCTACCATGGGGTTGCTGGGATTTGAGCCTGGGTCCTTTGGAAGAACAGCCAGTGCTCTTAACCTCTGAGCCATCTCTCCAGCCCCAGAGATCTCTAACACACCCCTGTATTGCAATTTCTTTAGAGTACAAAGTCAACAAGTGTGTATATATGGTATGTGTGTGTTCATGATACAGAGGATAATTTGTGAAGTCTTCAGGATTTAGGGTGTGTTGGTGTGGGAAAATGTTGGCAGGAAGATTTTTCTTTCTTTTTTTTTCTTTTTCTTTTTCTTTCTTTCTTTTTTTTTTTTTTGCCCCTGCAGGGTGAAATGGTCAAGAATGTGTGGATCAGGTGCTAAGAATGAAGAATTTCTAGGGTGCCATCCTCAAAGTAAAACCGAAATGTTCTGTCTCAGGGGAAGCTGGTCAACCATCCATGCCCACCCTATGCCTTGGCCTGGGCAGCCAACAGCATTGTGGCTGCTGGCTGTGATCGGAGGATTGTGGCCTACGGAAAGGAAGGCCACGTGCTTCAGACTTTCGACTATAGCCGAGACCCTCAGGAGCGGGAATTCACCACAGCTGCAGCAAGTCCTGGAGGCCAGTCTGTCGTGCTGGGAAGTTATGACAGGTAGGTCCCCTGTGCAGTTGCATCTTCGACCTTCTTTCTCTGTGAACTCTTTGCCCCACCCAAGTTGTTCTGAACCACAGTGGAAGCCAGGACAGAGGCAATGTCTGTTGAAAAGAATTCTCAGATTGTCACCCGTTGGCATGCTGGCATCTTCAAAATGCAGTGTGTGCTGCCTCAGCCTGGGATTCCCAGCAGAGTTTGTCATGCTCCCCACGTTCCTGTTGCCTCTTTCAGACTTTGAATTTACCCCGCTGTTCCATAGTTGTTCTTCTGTTTGAGGGTCCTTGAGAAGGAGGCTGAGTAGTCTTTTAATCTCCGGTCCTTACGTGGGCATCCGGTATGTGATGTATAGCCACTGTTTGGTGAGTGAATAAAGAATGAACCGGCAGATAAGCAGCCAGGGTCCAGGTCCCTTCTCCTCGTCAGCAGCCTGTTGTGTCTCTTTCAGTCTTGTGTGTCTCCGTATGTCCCTTTCTTCTTTGACTCCTACGCTTTCTTCTTTCCTCTTCCTATATTCCCGGCAGTTCATTTTTCTCATTTGCCCTGCTTTCTCTACTTACATCCTTTTGTGTTGTTTTTGATTTTTTGGGATAGGTTCTCACTCTGTAGCTGTGACTAGCCATCACTAGGTAGACCAGGCTGGCCTCAAACTTGCAGTGATCCTCCAGCCTCTGCTTCCCAAGTGTTTGCATTCCAGGTGTGCACCGCCACACCTGGCACCTGTCATTTTCCCGTTTCCTTTTGCCTTGACTTTCCCACCTCCCTTTGTACCTTTTTGTCCTCTAGGCTGCCTCGTTGGTCTGTGGTTTGCTTTTGCTTTTGTTTCTCTATATGACAGAACGACCCTGGTTTCCTTTAGTTACTAGCTTTTTTTTCACTCTTTCGCTCAGCCTCCATCTCTTCTAAAAGCCACATACCTTTCTAGACTTCGGGTATTCAACTGGAGTCCTCGAAGAAGCATCTGGGAAGAGGCTAAACCCAAGGAGATTGCCAACTTATACACCGTCACTGCCTTGGCCTGGAAGCGGGATGGCTCACGGCTCTGTGCGGTGTGTTATTAGTAGCCCCCTTTCTGTACTGGTGATTGTCTCCAAACTAGAATAAAATAGTTCCTATGCCAAGGCACTCGACTGTGGCATTAGAGAAGCCCAAATTGCCTTGTGACTTCAACCTAAAAATCTGCTGTTAAAGGCAAGAAAAGGAAACGTACACTTATTGGAAGCCCCAAGAGACAGAGTTGTGCAGGCCAGCCTGATTTCTCCCTCTTTATCCAATCCACAGGAGATACCTGTAAGTCCTAGGGTTGCCACTTTTATTCTTCTGAGAGTCCAAAACCTCCCTGCCCTTTGCTGGCCACCTGTCTCTAGACCGTGACACCAGTTTGAGGTCTTGAGGGTACCTGATACCTTCCCTGTGCCATTGCCCTGTGCACTGCCTCTCACACCGTCCCTTTCCCTTAGGGCACCCTCTGTGGAGGTGTGGAACAGTTTGACTGCTGCCTCCGGAGGAGCATTTACAGGAACAAGTTCGAGCTGACGTATGTGGGACCTAGCCAGGTGAGCAGCTGACGGCCTGCCACGCGGAGGTCTCTCATGGCTCACTCATCTGTAGCATTCCCCACCTGCTGGCTACAGCCACAGTCTCAGATTTAACCTTCACCCCTCTGGCAGAGCTGTGGTGGGGAATGAATGAGTCACGGTAACTTTCTGGCAACTTTCTCACTGTATAGTTGTTGTAGCCCATTGTAAGGAAGGGTTTAAGCACCAGGTTCTAGAGTACAGGGATTGGCACCTCTGTCTTTGTGGTGTAAAACTGTAGTCCCCAGTGCTGCCACCAGACAGTTAGGAGCAGGATCACAAAAGAACCCAAAGCTCCAGGACCCTGTAGTCCTAGAGACGCATTTTTCACCCTCCCTATGTCCTTCCCGTGACTTTATTGTTGATTTGTTCCTTTATCTTTTCATTCTTTCACCTTTGTACATGCCCACTCACATAAATAAAAATCTTTATTGGGCTGGAGAAGATGGCTCAGCGGTTAAGAGCACTGGCTGCTCTTCCAAAGGACTCGAGTTCAAACCCCAGCACCCACATGGCAGTTCACAGCTGTCTGTAATGGCTGGGCATGGTGGTGAACAGAGGCAGGTGGATCTCTGTGAGTTCAAGGCCAGCCTGGTTTACAAAGTGAGTCCAGGACAGCCAGGGCTACACAGAGAAACCCTGTCTCAAAAAACAAAAAAACAATTTTTTTTTAAAAAAAGGTATGTTCTGGCATGTGACCCATGAGTTTGAGGCCAGTCTGGTCTACACAGCAAGTTCCAGGCTAACCAGGGCTACATAGGGAGACCTTATCTCAAAAACAAAAACAAAACAGAAGTTGAAGAGGAAGAAAAAGAAAAAAAATTTTAATACTCAGAAGGCTGAGGCAGGAGGATGACCAGTTGGAGGTCATCTTAGGCATATAGGGAGACTCTGTTAAAAACCCAAAATTAAAACAATAATATATTATCATTATTTATTGTTGTATTAATTATAGTATTAATATTACTAATTATTATTATACAGTCTTTGTCTTAATAGGTAGAGAGATTTGCACTAAGCTGCTGGAACAGGGTGAGTGATTGGTGTCATTCTGTAGAACTTTCAGAATCAAATGTATCATAAGCAGCAAAAGAGAAACTGTGAAAGGATTTCCTAAGTAGCAGACCCCTGTGTGAGTGTTAGGTACTGCCGTTATCAGCTGCATCCTAGGCCAAGTGTGGACCCAAGGCATTAGCTGTGTCGAGCACTGTGGAGGCATGCGTGTGAGGGGCCCGGTGTCATGGCTCCTCTTCTGTGAGGGGCAAGCCTGACGGGCTGGGGCTTGTCCCTCCCCAGGTGATTGTGAAGAACCTATCTTCAGGGACCAGGGTGGTGCTCAAGTCCCACTATGGCTATGAGGTAGAAGAGGTGAAGATCCTGGGAAAGGAACGTTACTTGGTGGCCCACACGTCAGACACGCTGCTGCTGGGAGACTTGAACACCAATCGCCTCAGTGAGGTGGGAGCCAAGGGTGCAATGGTGGGTGATGGCATGTCTTGGCTTGCCAACTCTGGGGACCTAGGACCCCCAGAAGTAAGATCCCCTAAGGAGGCCCTGTCATTCTGATGCTGGGGACCTGGTTTCAAGGAGTGAGGGGTATAGAATCCTGGAGTATGAACTTCCACAGTCTTATGCCATCATCTCATGGACGTGTAGGGATCAGGACAGGAACCTGATAGAGCGCATCTTTTGTGTGGCGCCAAGCACATCTTTTGTGTGGCACCAAAGCCTCCCTGGATGTTATCTCTCTTCCTCCACACTGACATCCTTCCAGCCTTGACTTGGGTAATTGTCTACATTGTCTCTGATGTTTTCTCCTCACTTTGCAGATAGCCTGGCAGGGATCTGGTGGCAATGAGAAATATTTCTTTGAAAATGAGAATGTGAGTAGAGGTCGGTTCCCACCATTTCAATAAGCCCCATTCCAGTTCTTAGTCAGAAGGGTGAGTGGCAAGGGGTGGGAGACTGCAGGTTGAAGGTGAGACAGGAAAGGATAAGGAGAAAAGTCGCCCCAAACTACGGTACTCCTCCCACTGTTCTTCTCCATGCCTCTTTCCCATTCTCCCCAGGTGTGCATGATCTTCAATGCTGGAGAGTTGACCCTGGTAGAATATGGAAGTAACGACTCATTGGGTTCTGTACGCACTGAATTCATGAACCCTCACCTCATCAGGTAACCTTACATGGTTTTCTGAACCCTTCAAATCCAGAAGAATTCCCTTTGAACACTAAACTATGTTTAGATTGCCCCCAGATCATTCTAAAAACTTCACTCAGCCCGGCGTAGTGGTGCACGCCTTTAATCCCAGCACTCAGGAGGCAGAGGCAGGTGGATCTCTGTGAGTTCAAGGCCAGCCTGGTCTACAGAGCAAGTCTAGGACAGCCGAGGCTTAGTACACAGAGAAAACCTGTCTCAAAAAAGAAAAAGACTTCATCCATATAGTACTTCAGAACCCTCAATAAGACCCCAGGCTAAGCCTTTCCCTTCCCTTGTACTTCATGTTTCAGCGTCCGTATTAATGAGCGGTGCCAGCGAGGAATGGAAGATAATAAGAAATTGGCTTATCTTGTTGATATTAAGACGATTGCTATAGGTAAGGTGCTCTTATAACTTTATTACCAAAACGGATATCTGTATTGTACTTCTGTATCACAGGACTATATTCAATGAATAATCCAAGAAACTGAAAGACACCAGGTAAATGTAATGGGAGTTAGATTTCTTTAGTGAATATGTGGGGGCTTCTGAAGGACAGTCTCTTAAAAGGGCATTTGAAGTCAGCCTCAAGCCTTGTACCTGTGGGAAACACCTGGCAGAGTACGCATGGTCCTGGGCAGCAGATGTACCTCGGGAGGACCAATGAGAAGGCACCCTGTATGCATAGTTAGTGAAAGCCCAGGAAACTGGAAAGGGCTTTTGGCTTGGCATTGCTTGTCAACCAGGCCACACTTAGAAAGATGCTAGGAAGATTGGAGCCGAGGTGGGCAGAGCCCAGTCAGAGGGCTGTGGCCCTATGAGAGATGCTCAGACACGCCCTGCTGAGGAGTGTGTCTCTAGAGACAGAGTGCCCTGTGGTCTCCAGAGACAGAGATAGAGAGAGTGCCCTGTGGAAGAGCGGGGCCAAGGACCTCAAGAGAGCCCGGGAGCTGTGAGTTACCTTAAGAAACTTTGAGAGACAGCACCCTATTTAAGGACATGGGGGTGGGGCCCAAGGCCCCCCCAGCAAGAGTCGCCTGAGCGAGAGGCAATGAGAAGCGGCAAAGCAGCGTGTGCCATTTGCTGGAGCCAAGGCCCGCACTGACTGAAAGGCGGACCTCAAGCAGAGCTGTGCAAATACAGTCACCTCTGAGACTTCTCCAGAATGGCCTTGCCCCTGAGGCAGTAAGAAGTGGGCAAATAGGAACTTCAGCACATAAACTGAGAGGCAGAGTCAGAGAGAGAGGCTCCTGCCATGGGCAATCCCAGTAAGGCCAAAGAAGGCCTCGGGAAGAGCGAGCTCAGGCTGGCAGAGGAGGCCTGGCATAAGACCTGCCACAACCTCTGAGCTAGTGAGTGAGGTGTGAGGTGTGTATGCTCTGAGGAGACCTTGAAAACAGGCAAGATAGTAATGGCTGCCACATGCGGGTGTGGCAAAGACCCAGATGAATAGGCCCCATGGAGGCCACGAAGCCAAGGACTAGGCCACACAGTATAGTAGCTGCCTTGAGGGGTTCAGCCTGTTCAAACAGACAGGCTGAGGAGACCATGGAAGTGACAGTCTGAGCTGACTAAGGAAGCCAACCCCAGCTGAGAGGCTGAGGCAAGCTGGCCGCATAAGCTGGCAGACAGTGGTGATGCTAGGCCAGGAGGAAGCTGAGCCAAGCTGAAGTGAAGTTGCCATAACAGTGCCAGAGCCAGGTGTCCAGTGAGTGATTGTTGCCTGCAGACAGATGGCAGACCAGTTGCCCACAAGAACTCACAACTTGGTATCCTTTCAAAAGGGTTGGGGTTGGTTCTTAGGTAATAGGTGATTAGGTATTAATAAATATAGTTTAATAAAATTTAAGTTTACAGGTAAATATGTAACCCCATTTTTCAGTGGTTATATGCAATGTTTAAGTCCCTGTGGGTGTGCCTTTACGTAAGTACCTAGTTGTGGATACACAGATACACAGCCCTGTCAGTATAATTACTGTGTTCTCTAGTCATATCTCAGGGCCAGCAAGTTGTGAACAGTAGAGAAGAACCATCAACAACTTCAGGAATTTTACTGTTTAGATGTCACCAAATCATAGACTCTTCAGAACTACAAGGGCCATTTTTTTATATCCCTTATTAGTAACTAGTAACAATAGAAACTTAATTTGCATTCCACAAGTATTTCATTTATAAATCTTTTGTTTTTTTCATTTATAAATTTTAACCTTATAATTTTTACCACCAGATGTTAGAGGCATCAAGAATAGCATAATGTCCTCTAGAAATACAGACACAAGTGTGCACATGCAGCAAGGCTGTAAGAATGGGGCTCTGGTACCAGCCAGCCACCTGGTCTGTCCTTGCTGCTCTGTGAGCTTACTGAAGTGACTTGTCTTTCTCAGAGAGGGGCAGCAAAGACAATACCTGCCTCAGATAGATACACTTAGATCCTTGCCTGCCACATCGTCATTTAGTAAATTTCAGCTGTTGATAGTCATGACACATGTTAGTATTTTCTTACCCATGCCTAGTTCTGTCAAATCATAACATTTTGTTGTATTTACAGTGGGTCTTTTGCTTCATATCTTACTCATGGATGTTTAGAGTGTTAATTTTTAAAAGATTTATTTTGCATGTTTGCCTATTTTGCCTGCACATATATCTATGTACCATGTGCATGCCTGGTGCTCTTGGAGGTCAAAGAGGGATGGGAGTCCGTAGAACTGGACTTACAGATGGTTGTGTGCTGTCATGTCGGTGCTGGGAATCGAGTCTAGGCCCTCTGGAAGAACAGCTACTACTTTAAACTACTGAGCTCTTTCTCCAGCCCCCAGTTGTTTTGGGTTTGTTGTTTGTTTGTTTGTTTGTCACAGCAGTGCCACTGTCTGAGGTCTGTGCTTAGAGTAGAACTGCTGAGTCATAGAAGAGCTGTATCTTCAACTTCACTACGTATTTCCCAATTGCTCTCTAGTTTGGTTGAGCGGTTCCCATTCCTTTCCCAGTTAGAGTTCCCATTCTTCTCAGACACTGTCTCGGACACATATCCTCTCCGTTCTTCTCA
>CAJQZJ010033149.1:2659727-2673695 GCA_907164525.1 Lophiomys imhausi
ATCCTCTCCGTTCTTCTCAGACACTGTCTCGGACACATATCCTCTCCATTCTTCTCAGACACTGTCTCGGACACATATCCTCTCCATTCTTCTCAGACACGTATTCTCTCTAGGTCTTGAACTGCCTGGTGTGTGTGAAATGCTATTGCACCATCTATTGGCCTCTCAGACTTCTGTGAATTGCCAGTTCTTATCCTTTACACATTGTGAAAGTCAAGTTGTCTCTTTGTTAGAGCTGTAGAATTCTTTACATATGTATACATGTATACACACACACACACACACATATGTAACCTCTGATGGTTACTTACATTGCAGATTTTTTTCCTCAGGGTTAGACTTTTATCTTTTTAGTGCCTTTAGTATTCAGACCTTCAAATTTTTATTATTATGTTTATTTATGTATTGGGGTTGGGGGAAGCATGTATGCCATGGCACTCAAGAAGAGGTCAAAAGGCAATGTGAAGCAGTACGTTCTTTCCTTCCTCCATGTGGGTCTAAGGAATCAAACGCCAGCCCTGCATCAAACACCTTTAAAAATTAATTTAGTGGCCAATGAGATGACTCAGCCTCTCAAGGTCCTCGCACCAAGCCTGATGCTTGACTTCATCCCTTGAGGAGAGAGCTGACTCCTGCAAGTTGCCTTCTGACTTCCACATGCGCTCCTTGAAAATTAAAAATAAATAAATAAATGGAATTAATTTTTGTTTTTGTTTTTTTGGACAGGGTTTCTCTGTGTTGCCTTGGCTGTCCTGGAACTTGCTCTGTAGACCAGGCTGGAAAATTTTTTTATTAAAAAACATAGTCAAGGCTGAGAATATAGCCTGGTGATAGAGAGCATGGGCAGTTCAATCACCAGCACTGCCAAAGTGATAGTAATAGTAATTGCCGATTGTTGAGGTCTCATTTAAGAACTTTTTCTATTTTAACATTCCTAAGTTTTGCTTTCCACCTGGAATTTATTTTTGTATGTGACATGGGTAGGGTGTTAACTTTGTTTTTTCCATCTGTTTAACCATTTACCCACTAGTTTGTTATACATCCCTGTCATAAATCAAGCTTTCATAAACATATGGACCTCTTCTTAAGATAGTTTCATAGTTCATGAATATTACATTTAACATCTGAGCCCAGAAATGCAGGTATCTACAGTGGAAATGATGTGTAGGCCAAGGCCTAGGAGTCTAGTGACCACAACAAACTATGAGACTTCAGACAAGTCCATTCACATTCACAAAGGGTTCATTTTTATATGTAAAATGACAGAGTTCTTCCATTTTCAGAGTCACTAGTATCTTTGAATATAATGAAAATTATAGACATGTTCCCAGAAAAAAATGCATATACACAAAACTTTACATAAGTGTCAGGACTCACAGGGGCCCTTGTGCTCTGACCTGGCTGGGTCTGGCTTAGTTGTGGTTGCTGGTTTCTTTTGTTTTTTTAGTGTTTTGAGACACGCTTGTAACCACTGAGCCATCTCTCCAGCCCGCAACAGGTTCTCATGTAGCCCAAATTTTCTTTGACTTCCTGATCCTCCTGCCTCAGACCCTTTAGTATTGGGATCACAAGTGAGTAATGATTACAAATCACAGCAGACCATGCCCACTGTCATAGTTTCTGTGTCTCCAAGGTTAAGTCTATACCACTCTACCACCTGTGTCCGGCTGGCATGCAGGTGGTCATTCTCCTGATTCAGCCTTTTGGCCTTGGGCTGGAACTCTAGGTGTAGGCCGCTGAGCCTCCCTGAGCCTGACTGCCCTCAGAGGCTTCCCTCTCCTGTTCTGTCTGCATGCTCCTTCGCTCCTGGCCCTCTGGTGCTGTCTCTCTTGTGCACTCCACTGCTCTCGTGACTCCTTGGAGCCAGTACGACATCACCAAGGCCATTTGGGCCGTCAGCTTTCTCTGGTGCTCAGTAACACACTCACCCATTTTTTGCTTGTTTCAAGACAGGGTCAGACTAGGTAGCTGGAGCTGGCCTACATAGAAGGGGCTGGCCTCAAACTCCCACTCTTCTCTGAGGGCTGGGATTATAGCCATGTACCACCATTTCTCCATAAGACCTTTAGTTAGCTGCCAAGTCAAGTAAAACTGTCTATAATTCTTGACAAGTTTCTTAACTTTATTATGTGTGTGTCCTTGTGCCTGTGTCTACATCTAGCCTAGGCTGGACTCAAACTTGCTCTGTGACTGACTTTGAACTCCTGATCTTCCTGCCTCCACCTCCCAAGTTCTGGGAATATAGACATGGAATACCATGTGGCAAGACCCGGTTTTTTAAGTATCCTAGGAAAATTGTGCAGTATTGGTCATTTGTAGTCCCCACTGATATCCCTGGATGGGTAAAATGTTCTTAAAGTCTAACATGATTCTAAGACCAGAATTCTGCAGACCAACAGCAGCCTTATACATGGCAGGAATTCTTACTCTGTCTCCTTTGCAGTGGATCTGATTGGTGGCTACAACATTGGTACTATCAGTCACGAGAGCCGTGTGGATTGGCTGGAACTTAACGAGACTGGTCACAAGCTTCTCTTCAGGGACCGGAAACTTCGTGTGAGAAGGGTTATTAGGACTTTAGGCCTGGGTTGGCCCAGGGTGTGAAATAGGCTGTTACCAGGGACTGCGGGGAGAAGGGGGGACAGTGCAGGACATAAGTTTTTGGTTCTGTATGCCATTAACATAGCAGAAGAGACAAATGATAGTCTGTATGCTATCACTGTCTGTTCTGTGTACCCTGAAGGAGATTGTCTTATAATGGGAACAAACTCAGAAAGGGCATTCTTACTCTTCACAAGTCTGTGTCCTCATGAAGCTGTGTCCTGCTCCTCAGGGCTGGCTGACCATTGCCCAGACCCCTTCACCAGGGTGCTTCAGCCACACTTAGCTCAAGGTGTGGAGGTTGGCGTGAGTAGTCCCTCCTAACCTTTCCATGTTCTCTTCTCAGCAGGGCATCAACAAAGAGTTTAACCTTTCTTGTGAGTGTTCAGCTCAGGGAAAGCCACGCTGCAAATTGTCAACTCATTTAGTTTTGTTTGGCAGACTCATTAATCTGGCCCAGGGTCACCCTAAGAATGAAAGTCTGAGCTTCACCTAACAACACCTTGAATGTCGGTCTTAGCTTGTTTGGTTATCTCATACTTAACCAGAGTCGGATATACCAACCTGGAGTAAACTCCAGGGACTAGAAAATCACCACGTAACTGACCACTGGGCCATCTGACCACTGAGGAAACGGGCAAAATCAGATGATGCCATCACGCCCCCTTTTAACTGTGCTCTCTCCCTCCTCCTCCAGTTGCATCTCTATGATATTGAAAGCTGCTCTAAGACAATGATCCTCAACTTCTGCACCTACGTGCAGTGGGTTCCCGGGAGTGATGTGCTGGTAGCTCAGAACCGAAACAGCTTGTGTGTGTGGTACAACATTGAGGCACCTGAGAGAGTCACCATGTCCTCTGTCAGGGTATGTTGGGACCAGGGACCCCAGATATGTGTCAGTCTAATTAAATAGAACCCTGAGGAGAATACTGTGAAGGCTGCTTGGTTTCTCTGCCCACCACCCATAATCTCTATAATAAAACTGGCAGGCACAGTTTCACTCCTCCCCACAGTGATCTGGCCTCCTCAACCATCCTTACTTAGGTTTCATGTCCTTGTATTAGATTCCTAGAGATGAGTCCACACGCCAGTGGCCCTGGGACTGTATGAAGTCACTAGTCCTTTCTAGTCTAGAAGACGGCCCCAGTGGGAGGGATGCTTCCATGCCACCACCCTGTGCCTGTTCATTGTTATAGGCCATTCAAACTTCTCCTTTCTCAAATTATACATAAAACACTCCACTGTCCCATCCCAACATCACATACACATGCACGCACGCACGCACGCACGCACGCACCGTCCTGTTAAAAGATATCCTTGAAAGCTTAACAAGCCCTTAAAGGCCCATGTTAGCCAGCATGTAACCTTCTCTCCCTACAAACAACACAAGGACCTTGCAAGTCTTTAATTTTGATTACCTCCCTTTTTCATTTGTTGTCCAGTATTTTAATTCTAACCTTTAAATTTTTAAATTACATTTACTACATGGTTTTTTTTTTTCCCCTTGTGATGGCTTCTTGCTATACAGGACAGAGTGGCCTCAAATTCCTGGGCTCAGGCAACCCCTTCCCTAGCCTCCTGAGAGGCAGGGGACTGTAGGCACATGCCACCTCATCAGTTTAGAGGGCTTGGGGTTTATGTATTGGTTGGTTAGCAATTGAACCTATGCATCGGAAGTAAATTCTCTAGTACTGAGCTGCTCCACTAGCCTTTATACATGAATTTAAAGGTTATTCCATCCAGCATATGTTGTCTTTCCTGTAGTTGTGAACACACATTCCTTCTTCAGTCTAAGGAACTTTTCAGCCACCCTCTCTCAGAACGTTGTTGCCATTCGTGCATGAATTCTAACCAGGCATATGCCACATTTCTTGGCTTTTCGGCTTCTTTTGTGTTTTTTCTTCTTCCTCCCTGAACATTCTGGACGATATGCTTAGACCCACCCTTCCATCCATTGGTTCAGGCGTTGTGTCTATCTGTCTGTCTGCTATTCAAGCCGCCATTCAGGTTTCACTTCAGAAGTAAAGTTTGGGCTGGGAACTTGTCCATGCTCAACACTATAGGTTTCGCTTTCATAAAATTTTTATTTTCCTTTCCTTACTTAATTTTTCATGTCATCTTTATATCTTTAAATATATCATACATGAATTTATCACAATGCATTGTCTAACTGCTATTCTTAATACCTAAAGTTCTTAAAGATCTCAAGTTATTGTTAATAGTTACAATTTATTCTTTCATAATGACTGTAGTGTGTGTGTATGTGCATATGCATACACACACACACACACACACACACACACACACACACGCCTGTTACTCTGACTGTGGTCTTATAGAATTTTGGAGCCTAAAATGGACTTGTTTTCTACCAAAGACATTCATTGGTTTGCATCTGTAGTCAGCAGTCAGCATGTTAAGGATGTATCACTCGCTTTGGTGGGCTTCACTACAGAGGGGCTTAGGTTCACTGACTGGCCCTCCACCTCCGCCTTCCCTTCTGCTGAAGGGCTCCAGGCTCATTTCCTGATCCTGCATTTGTTTGCCTTCAGGGCAGCTCTACCTCTCCCACTTGTTCACTTCCCATCTTCCCTACTCAGGTTGAAGCTTCTTGCCTTCATCTGCTCTTTCTTTTCTTTAAAGAGGGATATGTAGCATAGATGCGGGAAACAGTCTGAGTGATTTCTTCATGTGAACTCAGAGCTTGAGAAGAAAAAGGGTGTTCAGGTTTGGGTTCAAGTTGTAATTTAATAGGAGGACCCTCCAGTATTCAGTAGTCTGGAGCCTGGGTGAGATGGTTCAGTGGATGAGCGTTCTTGCTGCCAAGCCTGACCACCTGAGTTCAGTCTCCAAGGCCCACATGGATGGATATACATACTAAACAAATAAATGTAAAAAAAGGAATTGTTTTTAAAAAATTACTGTGCTCTGCGAAATGATCCAATCTAGGCCAAATTAAGTTATATAAAGGCAAGTTTATTGGATACGAGAGGGGAAGAGAAACAGCATGTGTATACAGAGAAAGAGGAGAAAAATAGAGAGGAGAGAGACAAAGACAGAGTAGAGGGGAAGGAGGCAGAAGGAGGAGAGAACAGGAGAATGAGGGGGAGAGAAAGAGAGAGAGAAATAGAGAGTGAGAGCCCCCAAGACTTCGGGGTTATATTGGCAAAGGCTTGTGGGGGCGGGGCATGTCCCATAACAGGTAGAAACTGAGGCATTCTGGGAGAACCTGGAACTCAGGCAGACTTAACAGGAATAATATTTGCAAGTAGAAGGACCTGATTTTGATCCCCAAAACATACACTAAAACATTGAGGCATTATATACAGTTATAAGACCAGAACTGGAGAGGCAGAGACAGGCAGATCCCTGGGCTCTGCCCAGCTCACTTGGTAAATGCCGGGGCCAAGGAGGGACCCTGGCTCAACACAGGAAAGCGAAAAGCCCCCGGGGAATGGCATCAGAGCTCGTCATCTGGCCTTCTTGTGTGTACATGTACAGTCGCACGTGGACACACACAGACACACACACGTCTCAGTCTGTAGTACTGCTCAAGAGCTGGGTGCCACTCTTCGTTACCATACCTCCAGGCATTGGAGCTGACCGTTAACTCTAACCAAAGGATGTTACCACAGCTCAGGCATTTTTATCAGCCTGAGAGAGACACAGTGATAAGAAGCAAGGCCCCTGTAACTCCCTCGGCGTGAACCCTGGGTTAGGTGAGTGTGGGCCTGCTCTGGCCTGGGTAAGTGGAAGCGCTAACCTGGAATCGGGTGGTGGGGGTGGACTGTTCCAGGGTGATGTTGTAGGTCTGGAGCGAGGTGGTGGGAAGACAGAGGTGATGGTGACGGAAGGCGTGACTACTGTTGCCTACACCCTGGACGAGGGCCTGATTGAGTTTGGAACGGCCATCGATGACGGCAACTACACCCGGTGAGAGGCTGCTGGCCACCAATGTGGGGAGCAGAGTGTGGGCCTAGGGTGCAGTGACCAACTAAACTGCCATAGCTAACAGATCCTGTGATCCTAGGAGGAGCCTAGACAAAGGTTAAGTATTTGTCCTGTCTCCGTCCCCTCCTCCTGCCCAGCACATGCTGCCCTCCCCCTCCAGATCCTGCTCCACCCTATGCCTTTCTTCCCTTCCTCTTCAGGGCAACAGCCTTCTTGGAGACCCTGGAGATGACCCCGGAAACAGAGGCAATGTGGAAAACCTTGAGCAAACTGGCCCTGGAGGCAAGGCAGCTCCACACTGCTGAGAGGTAAGAGCCGGTGGCACTGAGATGCTGGCCGCTGGGAGCGCCACTAGCTCATGCGTGGTCTGCCCTGTTCTGTGGGCGGCACTGCCCCACCTCCTGCTGCCACCCGTGAACCTGCCCTGGTGCACTTACTGCAAGCACCCCCCCCCCTAGATTTCAAGGATATATATTTACAAAAAAGTTTTACACTTTGTGTATAAGAATGTCAGTGTGTGGGTCTGTGCACATGAGTGCAGGTGCTCACCAAGATCAGAGGAGAGTGTTGAATCCCCTGGAGCTGGAGTTTTAGGTGGTTGTGAGCCACCTCAGTGGAGGTTGCTGGGAATCAATGCTAGTCCTGCCCAAGAACCATCCCTCTAGCTCTAAATATGCCTTAATATTTTTTCTTTCCCTTCTCTGTCAACAAGGCAATGGTAGCACATGCCTTTAATCCTAACACTCAGGAGGCAGAGGCAGGTGGATCTTGAAGTTTGAAGCCAGCCTCGTCTATAGTGTGAGTTCCAGGACAGCCAGGGCTATACAGAAAAACACTGTCTCTCAAAAACCAAAAAAAAAAAAAAAGAGGTTGGTTGTCTGCATTGTTGCTGTTTGTGTTTCTTTCTTTCTTTGAGACAGAGTTTCTCTGTGTACCCCTTGGCTATCCTGGAACTCACTCTGTACACCAGGCTAGCCTTGAACTCACAGAGATCTGTCTGCCTCTCTAGTGCTGGGATTAAAGGCATGCACTGCCACCACCATGTGGCTAGTTATTTTTAATTGGGTGTGTATTAGTCACTTTTCTACTCCTATAATAAAACACCATGACCAAGGCAGCTTAATAAAAGAAAGCATAAAATAGGCTTACAGTTTGAGGGGGTTAGAATCTATGACAGTAGAGTAAAACCATGGGTGACCCAGACAGCTGAGAGCTCACATTTTGGAACCAGCAAGCAGAGAGCACTGGAGTTGGCCTGAAGCTTTTGAAACTTCAAAGCCTCACCCAGAGAGACACACACCTCCTAATCCTTCCCAAACAGTTCCACCAACTGGAGACCAAGTCTTCAAGTATTTGAGCCTGTGGTAGGTATTCTCATCCAAACCATCACAGTGTGTATGTGTATGGGTCTGTGTGTGGGTCTGTCCACATGAGTGCTGGTTCCTGCAGAGATTAGAAGTGTAGGATGCCCTGGACCTGGGGTTACAGGCAGTTGTGAGACTCCTGATGTAGGTATTGAGAATTGAACTCAGGTCCTCTGTAAGAGCAGCATACACTCTCAACCACTAAGCCATCTCTCCAGTGGCCCAAGAGTTTTTAACATGCCTTCCATGTCTGTCCTGGGTGTGGTACAGAGGTAACAGACAGATTTGCAGCTTCAGATCCCTTGAGTTCAAATCTTGGTTCCACTTCCCAACTTGTGCAAACTCAGAGAAGTTACTCACCTTTTGCAACCCTGAGCTTCTATTTTCTCCATATAAAATGAAGACATTGATGGTAGTATTTCCTACATAGCATTATAATGAAGAAGAGTGGCGGAGGTCATGGTGATGAAGAGCAAATAATAGCATTTGCCCAGAAGGCATATGGTGTTGTAAGCACTCAGTAAATGTCAGCTGCTTCCGGGAAGCACCCTTGGTCTCCCTTACCTCCATGTAGACTATCACCAAGTCCTAAAGACTCCCCCTTGGTCTCCCTTGCCTTCATGTAGACTATCACCAAGTCCTAAAGACTCCATCTTATTTACCTTCTTTCTAAGGTGTATTTATTTTCTTTTTATGCATATGACTGTTTAGCTGGCATATGTATCTTGTGTGTCTCGTATGCACGGAGGCCAGAAGAAGGCTGAGGTCTCCTGGCACTGGAGTCACAGGTGGTTGTGAGCTCCAGTCTTCTACAAGAGGAACAAATGCTCTTAACTGCTCGGCCATCGTTCCAGTCCCGCTTCTGTTTTAAAGCAAAGCCTTTTGTGTAGCCCAGGCTGGCCTCAAATTTCATCTATAGCTTGGAATTCTAAAATTCTTGGAATTCTAATCCTCCTGCCTCTGCCTCTCAGTGCTAAGATTATAGACTTGTACCACCTCACCCAGTTTGTGCAGTGCTGGGATTAAAGGTGTGTGCCACCAACACCTAGAAAAATATTTTTTGAAACTGTGAACTAGAGGGCTAGGTATATAGCGCAGCCGATAAAGTACTTGGCTAGCATGCATGAAGCCCTGGATTATACCAGACATTATAGCACATGCTTATAATTTCATCATATAGGAGGTGGAGGCAGGAGGATCAGAAGTTCAGAGTTATCCTTGACTATATAATGAGTTCAAGACCAGCCTGGGCTATGTGAGACCCTGTGTGTAAAACAACAACAAAACCCATTATGTTATATAATTGGTTTTTTGTGCAGAACTTTCCAATAGTGTACTGTTACATTCAATATAAAGCCTAGATGGCTTCTATTGGCCAGTGGCCCTGCAAGTGTTTGCCTCTGCTTCTGTCTTATCCCAGTTATCTACTTGCCCCTCAGTCTTTAGCCACACTGTCCTTTGGCTCTGAGCATGCCTACTCATCCTTGCTAGGAGTGTTGCATGGCTTTTCTCTCTGCCCCACCTTGCCAGGACTAACTCTCTTAAGAATGTTTCTACTAGCATATATTTATCATACATACTAATTGGTTTCCTTATGGTATTGCAATGCACTATTATTGTATTCATCCCATTACCCCTTTACTCTTGTCCCCTCTCACTCTCTTTGATCCCCTTCTACCTTAATATCTCTTTTTTTTAATGATTCAGTGAGTTTCTCTAGAGTTTATTTCAGGAGCAGGGTGAGGGGTTATTTGTAGGAGCACGGGCACCTTACCAGTGGCTACACTACTGAAGAAAGTGTCTCCCCACCTCCCACTAACCATTAACTGCCCATAGATCCTGAGGGAGGGGTGGGGCCTCGTGAGTGTCCCCATCCACATAACAGGATATTGACGGTCCCCACATGCCGCAGCCATGTCATGCCTGGAAGACAGCATTCCACAACATACTACATTTTCTCCCAGCTCTTACATTCTTTCCAGTCCCTGCCCCATTGTGTTCCCTGAACCTTAGAGGGGGAGACACCTATGTCCCACTTATGGTCAAGCATCCGGCAGCGACTCACTCTTACCGCTTTGAGCAGCTATGTCTCTGCAGTTACTTCTGCCCACTACACAGAGAAGCTTCCCTGACTAGCGCTGATGGCAGCGCTGATCTGTGGGCAAAACCGTAATTATTCAGAAGGCAGTCTGCTGAGCACACATAACAGCAGGAACTTCCCCACCAGGGCCTGTGACTTCCGCAGTCACACACCTTTCACCAGGTTTACAGTGCCAGATGTGTATTCCCGCTTGTGGAGCAGGCCCGAAACCCAATGACAGAGCTCTTGGTCGCACCCTTAGCAGACTTGCCACTTTGTAGCAGTGAGCTTACTTTTGCCTGACCAGGGACTAGCTGCTCTTTGTTGTCAGGTCCCAGCCAGTTTCAGTGGCCTCCTCAGCCACTGTTGACAGTACCACCATAGCTCATTTTACTCTTCCTTCTCTCCTTATCTTTGTCCATGTGCAATTATCTGTCTCCACTGGAATGGGAAATCCCTGAGAGCAAGGCTTTCATCTTCCTTGTTCCTCTTTGGACTTTCTGTGAAAGTAACAGTGGAGGTGGCAAGGCATGCCCTAGATTCTCATCACATGTCTGTGTAACCAGTGACTTAATGACAGTCCTGTAATAATGTAACTATTGGTATTATTGCCTCCCTGCTGTAGGTGCTTTTCCGCTTTGGGTCACGTGGCAAAAGCTCGATTCCTGCATGAGACCAATGAGATTGCAGATCAGGTGTCCAGGGAATATGCAAGTATCATCCTCTTGACTCATTCAGCCTCCCAAGCAGAAATTTCTGCTAGTTTTAGTTCGGTGATTCCTAGTTTTCTAGCCTCCCTACCTTCTACCCTGCCCACCCCTCATCCCTAAAGTTGGACCACTTGGAATTGCCCATGTAACCTCAGGCTGCCAAGTCCCTTAAAGATCTTTAGCTTCTCAAGTCTGTTAGCCTCCATGTGTGTGCCTGCACTGAATGACCAAACCTCCTTTTTTCCTGTAGGGTGGAGAAGGAACAGACTTCTATCAGGTCCGAGCGCGTCTAGCCATGCTGGAGAAGAATTACAAACTGGCAGAAATGATCTTCTTGGAACAAGTAATGGGAGGAAGGGGACAGGATGGAAGAAAGGTTCTTGGGAGGGAAAAAAGAATGAAAGGCTGCTAGTCAGTGAGTCTTCCAAACGTTTGGAGAGAACTTTTAAGCTTAGATAGTTAATTCCATGCCTCCTTTAGATCCCTCCTCTGTGTTAGTCTTTATCTAGGCAAATATCCTCCTTTGGTCTTTAATTTCTTCTTCCTTTCAAAAACAGTGTCTTAGTTCCTCTCTACTGCAGAACTTGTCTCTGCCATTTTTTGTGTGTGTGTTTGCATTTTTTTTTTTTGTCTTTGCAATTCTTGTGCACAAGGTAGATCCAAGTTTTTGTGCAGCTCCACACTTCTACAGTCTGAGGAGCCTTCTTTAAGATAAATTACCTTGGGTACCTGTGCATACAAAGAACCCAGAATCGCTGGGCGTAGTAGCACAGGCCTTTAATCCCAGCACTCGGGAGCAGAGGCAGGCAGAGCTCTGAGTTCAAAGAACCCAGAATCATAAGCTTCGTTTAGTTTATAGTAAATCTATCCCTGGAGCCAGGAGTGTAGCTCAGTGCATAACTCAGTTTAGCATGTACAAGCTCACAGAAAGAGAGAGAGACAGAGAGAGAGAATACATGTCCAGCATCTTAGCAAGGCTGAGCAGGGCTTACTAGTATCTGACCCTCCGCCTTCCTGGTATTCTCCTTCTTCCATGTGGTACCTCTAGAATGCTGTTGAGGAGGCCATGGACATGTACCAGGAGCTACACCGCTGGGATGAGTGTATTGCTGTGGCTGAGGCAAAGGTATTGTTTCTGTCTTCTCTGCACAATTGTTCAGAATTTGGCTTCACCAATTTCAGAAATCTAAGGAAGCCATTGGATTTGGAATGGGGTTGGGGCTGGCTGATAGGGTGAGGAACTAACATACTGGTACCATGGGAGGAGCCACACGGTCGCAGAGGGACAGGAGAGACATGGAAAATAGAAGGGCTAGGTGGCATGGAATGCCTAGCTCCTTCTGTGCCTGTCCAGGGACACCCAGCCCTGGAGAAGCTACGCAGAGATTACTACCAGTGGCTAATGGACACACAGCAAGAGGAGCGAGCAGGTGAACTACAGGAGAGTCAAGGAGATGGGCTGGCAGCCATCAGCCTGTACCTCAAAGCTGGGCTCCCTGCCAAAGCTGCGCGGCTGGTGCTGAGCCGAGAGGAGCTGCTGGCCAACACAGAGCTGGTAGAACACATCACCACAGCCCTTATCAAGGGGGAGCTCTATGAAAGGGTATGCTGACTGCCTTTTCCTGGCTCTTACCTCCAGGACCCGAACCCTCTCCCACCCAAAGGAGACTTGGGGACACAGAGCTCTCCCTGACTGCCAGCACTCCTTCCTTCTTTGGGGAGCTGATTCCTGTGTTCTGTGAGTTGCATTCACTGTAGCTACGTATGTGTTGACAGGCAGGAGATCTCTTTGAGAAGATTCGAAATCCACAGCGGGCCCTTGAGTGCTACTGTAAAGGCAATGCTTTCATGAAAGGTACCAGCCGCTCGCTCACCAGCTCTTCTTTGCCCTGTACACTCTTCCCACCCAGTACCCCAGCATCTCCTTGGGGACATCCATTCAGCTCAACTGGCTTCAATTCTCCTGCTGTCCTCCACTTCTCACCCATTCATCCACGCTTCATTCCTGTCCTGTCTTCCTGAGTCCCATCCCTGGAATTGTGAGCCAAGTGTCTCTTCTATCTCTGGTAGCGGTTGAGCTGGCTCGTCTGGCCTTCCCAGTGGAGGTGGTGAGGCTAGAGGAGGCCTGGGGGGACCACCTGGTGCAACAAAAGCAGCTGGATGCAGCCATCAATCACTATATTGAAGCCAGGTAGGGTGACACAGGGACAGAATGGGGATATGGGCATATGAGATTGTGAGCAAAGCAGGATGCCACAGCCTAAAAGAAATCTCGAAATGTGCTTAGGGGGTCTCTTAACTTCCTTTCACCCTCCTCTTTCCTCATACATGTTTCATGACTTTGCTGACTATGCCAGGTGCTCCATTAAAGCCATTGAGGCTGCCCTGGGTGCCCGCCAGTGGAAGAAGGCAATTTACATATTAGACCTCCAGGATCGAAACACTGCGTCTAGATACTACCCCCGTGTGGCCCAGCACTATGCTTCTCTGCAGGAGTATGAGGTGAGGAAAGTCCCTTTCTGCAGCATTGAAGCAGTGCCATGCAGGATAGTAAGGAGGTCCCCTAGAGCAAGATGTGGGGACAGCTCACCAACCCCTTCTTGCTGGAGCTCCAGCAACATCACTGTGAATGTGGAGGTTAACCTCCCTGCTGTCATGCCAGCATGACACAAATGCTACCCATTCCCCAGATACAGTGACCTCTAGCCCTCTTCCTGTGCCATGCCAGTTCCAGTGATTCTTAATGAATAGCTTTAGCATGGCTAGTACAGATTGTCCTACATGGCAGAAATGTGAGGTCCTTTAAGTTCCTCTGGATTGGATAGATGCCTCAGTGGTTAAGAGAACTTACTATGCAACCAAGAGAACCTAAGTTGACATCCCAGGACCCACATGGTCTTACACATACCTGTAGCCCCAGAGCTGTGGGGATAAAGGCAAGAGGATTCCCTGCCTGGGGCTTGCTGGGTACCAGCCTAGCTGAACATCACAAGCTTCAGCCTCAGAGAGAGACCCTGCCTCAAAAAAATAAGGTAGAGGGTGATAGAATAACTCCCCTCTTGCTCCTGTATTTATGTATGCACATAACACATGCACACAGACGTGCCCATGAACACAGACACATACACACATATGCACACCACATACACAATGCATACACACACACCCCACATACTCCACATGCACACACAGACACACACACACGGCCGTCTTCACCTTGCTTTGGTCTAGTCTTTTCCACACACACACACACACACACACA
>CAJQZJ010033149.1:2673705-2719372 GCA_907164525.1 Lophiomys imhausi
CACACACACACACGGCTGTCTTCCCTTGCTTTGGTCTAGTCTTTTCCTTAGAGACACATTTTACTTACACTCGTCTTTTCTTTGATATTACTGTAGTCTGCCCGTCTCTCCACCATCCCAGTTGACATCTTTAATTTCAGATTGCTGAGGAGCTCTACACCAAAGGAGACCGGACCAAAGATGCTATAGATATGTACACCCAGGCTGGCCGCTGGGAGCAAGCCCACAAGGTAGAGAACGGGCGGTGTCCATGAGGAAAGAATTCTGCGTTAATGGCCATATTGCCTGACTCCTTGATCTCTGATAGCCTTCCTTTACTGGTTCCCTGAAAGCTAAGAAAGAATACTAAAATAAGCCTGGACAACTTAGATCCCTAGCAACAGGGAAAAAGTGAGAAGAGGTCCCTGCCCCTTAGCCTGCAGTTCTGAGGAGAGCTGATGGACTTGGAACCCAGGCATTCTGAACTGCTGCTCCAAAGCCCCTGGTCACTTGACCCTCCTCCATTGCAGAGCTCAGTGGAGTAAGTAGGAGTGTGCTAACACAGCAAGTGCTACCTGTACAGGCCTCACAGCCTTTATGCCTCAGCAGAACATAGTTGTTCATGGGCTCTTGATGGACTTGGCATTGCCGGGGCTGACCAGTTAAGTGGCAATAGGTAAATGTCAGCGACTGTTGAGAGAATTCAGAGTCGAAGAGCTGATGAGTTTCTTTGTGCTTGGCCTGTACCTCCTGGCTCTGGGTTCACAGCTGGCCATGAAGTGCATGCGCCCAGAAGACGTGTCGGTACTGTACATCACGCAGGCCCAGGAAATGGAGAAGCAGGGCAAGTACCGAGAGGCTGAAAGGTGAGTGTGGGGAGAGCTGAGCCATCAGGGTTTGCAGAAAGGATGGGTTTGAGGATGTGTGGCCTCTGCCCAGAAACAGTAGCAGCAGGGATGTAGCTGTAGGAGGCTCTGGTGTATCCCTGTCCCCAGGCTGTATGTGACAGTGGAGGAGCCGGATCTTGCCATCACCATGTTCAAAAAGCACAAATTGTATGACGACATGATCCGCCTGGTAGGGAAGCACCATCCGGATCTACTCAGTGACACACACGTTCACCTGGGCAAGGTGAGCCCTTCTGGCCCTGCCCAGCCCTCCCAGCCAGCACCCGTCACCCCTTGCCTCCTGACGCATCATCTCGCAGGAGCTGGAGGCAGAAGGCCGGCTGCAAGAGGCTGAGTATCACTACCTTGAGGCGCAGGAATGGAAGGCAACTGTGAACATGTACCGGTCCAATGGGCTCTGGGAGGAGGCCTACCGGGTGAGAAGTTCATGAATCACTCTTTCCTGTTCCCACATGACTAACCTTATTAACTAATGCCACAAAGACCAGAATATTTTTGTCAGAAGCACGGCCACACCTGTGCTTTACTTATAATTTTAAGTGCTTATTAATTTCCTGACTCATCCTCTGTCCCTAAACACCGTGACCTGAAACTTGGCCCTCTCTAATTGTGATTTGGAGCAGGGTCCTGACCCTCATCACAGCCAAGACAGGAGGCCAGAGATGACAAGGGGCAGCTCTGCAGTGGGCAGTGCTTGGGCAACTTTGCTTTACAGGTGGCCAAAGCCCACGGAGGAGCCAATGCCCACAAACACGTGGCCTATCTGTGGGCGAAGAGCCTGGGAGGAGAGGCTGCAGTTAGACTGCTTAACAAGCTGGGACTACTAGAGGCAGCCATTGACCATGCTGCAGACAACTGGTGGGTCTGCAATGAAGCTTCCTCACTACTGGTTCCACTCCCCAGAGCAGCCCATACATAGAGAGAGAAACCTGACCTGCAAAAGCTGAGGCAACAGTGAAGATAAAACGTGAGCCAGGCATAGTGGTACCAGCCTGTAATCCTGGCATTTGGGGACAGAGGCAGGAAGATCAGAGTTCAAGGCCAGCTTCAACTTCACCGTGAGTTTGAGGTCAGCCTAGACTACATGATACCATACTTCAACAAAAACAACAAACAAAAAAGATTGAAAAACTGGCCAGGCATGATGAGTTCAAGGCCAGCGTGGTCTACATAGTGAATCCCAGGTCAGCCAGCCAAGGTTAGACAGTGAAACAGTGTCTCAAAAAAAACCAAAACAAAACAAAAAGAAAAAGAAAGAATGAATATAGTAGAGATCTTTAGAAGGAAGGAAGGTGTTTTATCAATGGTTGTTCTAAAGAGAAGGGTAGGGCAGGACAGCCTGAAAAGCTAGGACTGTGCTGAGTCAGTAACATTTCTAGGTCATCAAAGCATAGTTCTATTAAATGAGAAATGTACATTTTTCCCTCTTTTATTTATCTTTTCATGGGCTGGAAAGATGGCTCAGCTGTTAAAGGCTAGGCTCACAACCAAAAATATTTATCTTTTCAGGCAATTTCATATATGCATACAGTGCATTATGATCATACCCACCACCATCACCCTATCACCCTGTTTTATCCTCCCACTTCTGCTGACTCTCTTCCCCCCCCACTCCAAGTCAGGGTGTCTCTGTGTAGCCCTGGCTATACTGGAACTCACTTTATAGACCAGGCTGGCCTCAAACTCACAGAGATCCCCTGCCTCTGCCTCCCAAGTGCTGGGATTAAAGGAGTGCACCACCACGCCCAGCTAGTCTCCCTCCTACTGTGATGTCTGTTTCTCTGATCCACTGGGTTTAACCAGGATTGCTGTGTGAATGTGGGAAGGGGGTTATCTGCTGCAGCACAAGTAACTAACCAATCAGTGCAGATAGCACAGAGACCAGGAGCAGAGTCAGGGGCTGGGTCTGCACAGCACCTTTCCAGGAGGGTGAGAGCTGCAGGAGCATGCCTGCTGGCCTCAGGAAAGCTCAGGGTTGGGCTGCCACTGATGCTTGCTATCTTTAAATCTGCCTTTCTCTTGCCCAAAGCAACTGTCTATTCTCTCTTACCTTCCGTAAGTATTAAGTACAAACTGTATCTGTGTCTTCCATTTCAGCTCCTTTGAGTTCGCCTTTGAACTCTCTCGGCTGGCACTCAAGCACAAAACCCCAGAGATTCATCTCAGATACGCTATGTACTTGGAGGATGAGGTATGGATATAATTTTGTCCATCCTACACCCTAACATAGTGGTTCTCAACCTGTGGGTCATAACCTTTTTAGCACATATCACATGTCTACATTATTATTCCTAACAACAAAATCAGAGCTATAAAATAGCAATGAAAATAATGCTATGGTCGGGGATCACCACAACACAAGAAACAAAGGGCTGCAGCAGTAGGAAGGTTGAGAACCACTGCAAACCCCTGTCTCCTAATTTCCTGTAATGGCAGGCTCCTTGTCACCATATGTGACAGATAGTCTTTCTGTCTAGGGCAAATTTGAAGAGGCCGAAGCAGAATTCATCAGAGCTGGTAAACCCAAAGAGGCCGTCCTCATGTGAGTTTCCTCATGTGGGTGTAGAAATGCATGGCATAGCATGTATGGAGGTCAGAAGACAATTTGAGGAGTTTGTTTTCTTCAATATGAAGGTTCTAGGATTTGAACTCGGGTCATTCATTTTTGTGGCAAGCAACTTTGCCCAGTGAGCCTTCCTTCCAGCCCCCACTGTAGCTTCTTTACCTTGTCCTGGGATAGGATAAAGATACTGTCCCAGGCTCTTTCATGGTCATCTTTACTTTCAAACCTTGTACAAATAACCCCAACAAACCCCCAGTCATACGACTGTCTCCCACTATTGAGGCTTCAGTCTGTACTCAGCATTTCCTGTGTCCTCTCTCTTGAGCAGGTTTGTCCACAACCAGGACTGGGAGGCAGCTCAGCGTGTGGCTGAGGCCCATGATCCTGACAGTGTTGCTGAGGTACTTGTAGGTCAGGCCCGTGGAGCCTTGGAGGAGAAGGACTTTCAGAAGGCAGAAGGGTTGCTGCTTCGGGCCCAGAGACCAGGTCTGGCTCTCAATTATTATAAGGTGAGTCACTGTATTTGGGCCAAAAGGGAAAATGAGATGGTATGAGAGGCCACAGAAATCCACACTGATTCCTGGTGCAGAAAAAAAGTCAGGGGAAAAGAAAAAGATAGGCAAGAGAAGGGAACAGAAAAGTCCAAAAAGTCAAGAGTCAGGCAGAGGAACCCATATAGTAATAGGAAGCTTCAGAGCCACCATCTCTGGCCTTCTGGTGTCTGAAAATCTGAGCAGGAGGCTGGACTCTGGAGCGATGCTCTGAGGATCTGCAAGGACTATGTGCCTGGCCAGCTAGAAGCCCTGCAGGAAGAGTATGAGCGAGAAGCCACCAAAAAGGGGGGCAGGTAAGAAGCCTTGTGTTGTCAGGACTTGTTCAGATGGGCCACACCAACTCTTCCCAATCCTGACATTAAATATTCTCATTCCCACAGAGGTGTGGAGGGACTTGTAGAACAAGCACGGCAGTGGGAACAGGCTGGAGAGTACAGTCGCGCAGTGGACTGCTACCTCAAAGTGCGAGACTCCGGAAGCAGCGGCCTGATGGAGAAGAGCTGGATGAAGGTGAGGCTCCGGCCTCCTCCTAGCCCTGATCCCTAGGCCCGTTCCCACTCAGTTGCCTTCACACGTATTCATCTTGTTCCTCCTGCGACTTTATTTCAAGTAACAGGTAGCTACTGAGTGTGCCTGCTGTGTGTGCTAGAGCTGAAACATCTGAAGACTAGAAGAGATATAAGAACACACACCCCAGACAGCCAGAAGTTAGGGGACTTAATTACTATCAAATCTGAGTAAAGACAAGGTTTATGAAATAGAGTCTAGAGATACATGAGGTCTCAGTGGGCTGGAGTAGTCCAGAAGGTTCTCTGAGGAAGGGGGGACCTGAACAGGAGCTAGAAGGGTAGCTCCAGACCCAGGGGCATAGGTGAAGGCCATGACAAAGGCATGGGCCCCCCCTTCAGCACCTCCACCCAACAGCTCTGCCAAAGAAGCCCCCCCCCCAGCAGATTACAGCAATCCTATACTCTTCACCAAGCCCAAGACAAACTATTAGTCAGAGAAACAAACTGATAGTGTGTATATATGCCTGAGATCATAAATTGGCTTACGCGGTTACCTAATTGGACAAGCCCCAAGAGCTGCATGGAGACTGACAAGCTCAGGAGAGAAAGTGCTGTAGTTCCTGTTTGAAGGCTGGAGACCCAAGAAGAGCCAGCATTTCAGTTCCAGAGTGAGGGCAAGAAAAAACCAGTGTCTTGAGTCCAGACAGCATTTGGGGAGGAAGAATTTTCTTTTACCCAGGGTAAAGTAAGCTCTCAGCTGATTGGATGAAGCCCATCTCCATTAGGAAGGTCAATCTGCTTTAGAATTTAAATGCTTACCTCATCCAAGTACATCCTCATACAAACACCCAAAGTAATGTTTGAATGGTGCCTAGAGTCCATATATTCCATCACACAAAAGTAAGCAACAAGTCAACCCCATCTACTATCTTTGCAATTGGGCATGCATATACAGTTTAAATTAGGTACCTTGGTTACAGGGAAATGTGGTATTGGGAGTCGTAAGGGGTCACTGGCTCTCTAATGTGTTGATGCCCTTAAGTTTCTGGGGTCATTGAATAGGTTCCAGGAGGTGGAACAAAGGAAGTAAAGGGGCTGGTATTTGGTGGTGAGATTTGAGCAGACTGTAATCAGCAAGCACTAAGCATCTAATACCTTTTACACTGTTTTCCAGAGTAACAGGGCGGTACTTTCAGATTGGTCACAGGATTGCTTTCTGGATGGAAGGAAAGCATACTTTAAACCTGGGTGTGGTGGTGCACGCCTTTAATCCCAGCAGCTCAGGAGGTGGGGGCAGGCAGATCTCTGTGAGTTCGAGGCCAGCCTGGTCTACAAAGGGAGTCCAGGAAGGCCAGAGCTGTTACACAGAGAAACCCTGTCTTGAAAAAAAAAAAGTAAAATCTATAAAATATTGACATTTCAACATAATACTCATTGAATTTATTAGTATTTGCCATTCTTTTTTTTCTGTACTGCTTTCAAAATCCAGTAAACATCAATAATCTGAGACTCACAAATAGTTGAAGGTTTTCCTGCAATTCTCATTTCTGTTTTCTCTATACTATGCTAACAAGATTCTTTCTGTGACAAAAGAAAATGCAGTGACCTCAGACAGCAAAGAAAGTGTCTGAGGAGTTGCAGTGAGCCAAGTAGAACGCCAGATAAGTTCAATGGCGGACCGCTGAAAGACCCACAGGCCAGGCTTAGCTGGGAGGATGGATGGAAGATGAGGAGGGAGCACAAGAAACTTGAAAGTTGGAGGAGAAAAACACGAAAGCCAAGAAGCCCTAGCAGGCTTTGTTTCTACTTCTTCCATCTTCTGTTCAACTCAGGCGGCTGAACTATCCATCAAGTTCCTGCCTCCACAGCGCAGTCTAGAAGTAGTTCGGGCTGTAGGTCCCCAGCTGATTGGAATTGGAAAACACAGTGCTGTAAGTAGGGTGCCAAGACTGACATGATTCTATGTGCTTGAGTGGAATGGTGACATATCACCCAGGTGTGTAGGGGTGGGCCCCTTGGCAGGTGTGGCAGTGTTCTGGGGAGAGGGAAGGTGGGAGTTTACTGAGTGGGGAGACCATCGAGTCCAGTGGAAAGGTAGTTTTCACTCTGATGCCCACTGTGCAGGCTGCAGAACTCTATCTAAACCTGGACCTTGTCAAAGAAGCAATCGATGCTTTCATTGAAGGTGAAGAGTGGAACAAGGCCAAGCGCGTGGCCAAAGAGTTAGATCCCCGGTAATCGCTAGGAGACTCTTCTTTTAGTACCTTTTGTAATCACTGGGGAAAGTTCTTATGGGGAGGGTATGGTGTCCCAAGACCATGAAGTTAGTAGTCTCTACACATCTTCCCAGGTATGAAGACTATGTGGACCAGCATTATAAGGAGTTCCTCAAGAACCAGGGCAAAGTGGATTCGGTAAGGCTCTTCGAGTTAGGAGGCAGAATGAAGGAAGAGGCCGGAGGGTCTCACTAGGTGGCTTAGCTCTTGCCTAGCATGTGTAAGGCCCTGAGTTCAGACCCAGCACCACAGAAACAAGAAGAGCAAAAGCCAAATTCCTGAAGAGGTACTAGAGATCCTCCCTTCTCCTCTCAGCTCATATGTCTTTTTCTTGCTCCTCAGCTGGTGGGTGTCGACGTAGTAGCTGCTTTGGACCTGTATGTGGAGCAGGGTCAGTGGGATAAGTGCATTGAAACAGCTACCAAGCAGGTACTGCTGTCTCCTCCCATCTTTTGATTCCCTCCCTACTTCTGAGCATCCCATCTCTTAGCTCTACCAGGGCCCAATCTGCAGAATAGCAGAGAGCAGTCTTCTGTACTCTGATACTGTGATCAGAAGTGTGCATGCCCTTTACCCCCTGAACAGATCCATGGCCTTTTGCCATTGCCTGTTATTGCTGACCCCAGCCTTGACCATGCCTTTTCTCCACTCCCAAACAGAACTACAAGATTCTGCACAAGTATGTGGCTTTGTATGCAACACATCTGATCCGAGAAGGTGGCTATGCCCAGGCACTGGCCCTCTATGTGCAACATGGAGCCCCTGCAAACCCACAGGTACCAGCCTTCTTGAGATGAATGTTTCCACTAAAGAATTCATTCTTCAATCTCTAAAATCAGCCATCCTTTCAGTCGTCTGAAAGGATCCTGTCCTTAGAGAGCATCAAGCCCAGAATCCTGTCCTGAAACACACAGGTTGCCTGCAGGATTTACTCTTTGAAGAAACACCCACCCACCCATCCATCCACCCATCCATCCATGTCCTTAGTAAACATACACAGACCTGTCTGTCGAAGAGGAATCATGGACACCCTTCAAAGGTCTTCACTGACTTCCTCCAGAACTGACATTCTCCTGTGGAGAATCAGAGACTGACAGCCTGTTAACACGGTGGCAGTACTCACATTTATACATGAACACCAGCTGGTATGATGGGGTTTTGTCTGTTTTCTGAGTCAGTTCTCATGTAGGCCAGGCCAGACTGGAACTCACTATGGAGTCTAGGATAACCTTGAGACCCTGTTTCTCCTGCCAAAATAGTTTTCTTACACCTCTGCTTTCTCCATCAGTCTCTTAGCTCATCCACACATAGCTCCCTCACTCAGGCCGTCTTCCCCCTCGACCTCTAGAATTTCAACATCTACAAAAGGATCTTCACTGACATGGTTAGCTCTCCTGGGACCAACAACGCTGAGGCCTACCATACCTGGGCTGATCTTCGGGATGTCCTCTTCAACTTGGTAAGGAAGGAGGATCAATGATGAAATAAAAGGGTTCCTTTCCCTGTCCCCACCCTGGTCTCTTTAGTAGACAGAAACCTTTACCTTCTCAGTCCAAATGGCCAGCAGTGACCACTCTACAACCCTCCCTGGCCTTCCTCTGACCCCTGAGCCTAGCTATTCTCTCTCTCTCTCTCTCTCTCTCTCTCTCTCTCTCTCTCTCCTCTTCTAGTGTGAAAACCTGGTGAAGTCCAGTGAGGCAAACTCTGCGTCTCATGAGGAGTTTGAGATGATGCTGCTGATTGCTCATTACTATGCTACACGATCTGCAGCCCAGAGTGTCAAACAGCTGGTAAGACACAGCCAGGAACGTTTGTTCACTGCAGAGTCCTCAGTCACAGAAAGATGCCCCTTCAGACCTATGAAGCAGAACAAGTCCCAGCTCTGGGTCTTTGAGCTTAGGTTCTTGGAAACGAGTATTTCTTTTACTTAAAACCTTTATTTATTAATACTTAACAAACCCTACAAAACACCTATATTCTATAACCTACAGTATCTAATAGCTATAAACATCTAAACAATCCTAATTAAACCCTCTTGAATGGATATTAGAATACTCTAGCGCAGTCCCATGCAGACATCTTGGTTTCAGCAGTCTAGCTCTGGCAGTCCTATCTTCAGTTTGGCTCAGCTTCCTCCGGGCCTAGTGTTGCCGCTAGCCACTGGTTAAGCTAGGGGCTGGTTTCAGTTATATATGGTGCAGATATTGTGCCGTGCATGGCCGTCTTACTCCGCCCACCTCGTGCCCTTTGCTCACTCACCTGGCACTCTCTTCTTGGCAATTCTCAGTTTATCTGCCAAGGCCTCTGACCACTTACTTGCCTCAGGGCTATTGCAGCCTAAAGGTTGGCAGATTGCATACCTTCACACTTCTCCCAAATGCATTTCTGTCTTCTCCATTCATGGGGGCCAAGAGAGCTTCACATGGAGCATCCTGGCTAATAAAGAGTATGGTCTCGCAGTCTTCTGAGGTATCCGGAGGCCTCTGGAGCTCTCTTGGAGAAACTGACAGTCTCTGGGCTTCACCTACCTCGGCACAGATCTTTCTAGCATCCAAGTAACGCCAAGCTAAGAGGCTCCTTTCAATTTCCCAGGCTTTCAGAGTGCCCTCTAAATGGTTGGCCAGGGCTGTGTGCTGCCAGGTGCCAGTCTGATCTGCATTTCCCTTAAGAGTCCTTACTGATTCACTAAAGAAATCTAACCCATTACAGACTGTCACATTTCCTTTTGTGCTTCTCCTCTGTCTGTCTTTGACAGTTGCTGAGATGAAGTTTCTTCCCATACTGCTCTAACCACAGGGCTCTGTGGCCATAGCCCAACCAGCCTCATTATGTTAAAAGTCAGTGTGATGAGGGTTTTTATGTACCTCATACAAGTACTCATACTTTTGACTTACTTGGTTGTAACTGTGTATGCATTTTGTGTACTTGGTCAAATTCTACAAGTAGAAAGAGCCCCGTACATAATCTGGGCTGTTATTTTGTGCTGATGAAAAGAACTTAGAATGGAATAGTCTGAGATCTAGAGAGCTTCAGAATGCTTGCTGGCTTTCTAGCTCCATGCTGCCTTAGTCACGGGCTTACTGGGCTGCTGGCTCAGTCACCGCAGAGCCAGGGTCATAAATGTTGCCTTTAATCCACAGGAAACTGTAGCTGCCAGGCTTTCTGTCTCACTCCTGCGCCACACCCAGTTACTACCTGCAGACAAGGCCTTTTACGAAGCAGGCACTGCTGCCAAGGTGAGCTGGCTGGGACAAGGGTCAGGTGGGGCTGAAGAGACAAGGAACTCTAAAGTGGGAAGATGGAGACTCCCTTGAGCAAAGCTGAGTGTGGGGTGGATGCCAAGGAGTCTGCCTCTTCCTAGAGTGCCCTGACCAGAGCTCACAGCCATTTGCAACTTTTCTGTTACAGGAAGTTGGCTGGGAGAATATGGCTTTCATTTTCCTTAACCGATTTTTGGATCTGACTGATGTAAGTAGGGAAACTGTCCAGTGATTGTTGTGAGGCTCTGCCTGTCACAAGCTGCGCCTATCTCATGGTTGACTGTTCTGCCACAGGCAATTGAAGAAGGGACTCTGGATGCCCTGGACCACTCAGATTTTCAGGATACAGACATTCCCTTTGAGGTGCCACTCCCAGCGAAGCAGCATGTCCCAGTAAGTGTGCAGGACTGAAGAGAAAGGTGTCCCCACAGGTTGGCACTGAGAAGGGAGGATGGCTCTGGGTTGCTAATTCTCAGTGACATCAGCCCTCACAATTACCCAGGGAAAGCAGAAGCAGTGACTATGCCCTTCAGATCCAAAGGGGACTGTTTATGGCCGATATAAGGCTTCAGGAAGTCCCTGTCCTCACCCTCTGTGAAGCTAGTGCTACCTCTCTTTCCCAGGAGGCCCAGCGAGAAGAGGTTCGAGACTGGGTGCTCACAGTCTCAATGGACCAGAGGCTGGAGCAGGTTCTGCCCCGGGATGAGCGTGGTGTCTATGAGGCTTCCCTGGTAGCAGCGAGCACTGGAGTACGGGCACTGCCCTGCCTCATTACAGGTATCACCCCCATCGGACCATAACCGCGTGGCAAGGAGAAAGGAGAGAAAAGGGGGCTGGAGAGATGGCTCAGCGGTTAAGAGCACTGGCTGCTCTTCCAGAGGACCTGAGTTCAAATCCCAGCACTCACATGGCAGTTCACAGCTGTCTGTAAAGGCTGAGCGTGGTGGCACAGGCTTTTAACCCAGCACTTGGGAGGTAGATGCAGGCAGATCTCTGTGAGTTCAAGGCCAGCCTGGTCTACAAAATGAGTCCAGGAAAGCCAGGGATACACAGAGAAACCCTGTCTCAAAAAAACAAAAACCAAAAAAAAAAAAAAAAAAAAAAAGGAAAAGGAAAAGCAGCGCATTCACAACTTCACTTTGACAGAAGCTCCCACTGTCCACACTGTCCACTCTCAGGCGGCTGCTGTCCCTCATCTTTCCATCCTCCACCACAGGTTACCCCATTCTGAGGAACAAAATTGAATTTAAGCGCCCAGGGAAGGCTGCTAACAAAGACAACTGGAACAAGTTTCTTATGGCCATCAAGGTTAGAGAGGGAGTCTTAAAAGGGCAAAGAGAACACTTGGGGGTGGGAGCGGGCCCTGCAAATGGGAGTACTCAAAAGGCAGGCCGGCAGGCGCAGGTCCCGACCCTGCTCCTCCGGGCCAGATGGCCCCTGCACGGGCTCTGAGAAGCGCCCTCCTACTCTCTCCCTTTGCCCACAGACCTCCCACAGCCCGGCCTGCCAGGACGTGCTCAAGTTCGTCAGCCAGTGGTGCGGCGGGCTCCCCAGCACCAGCTTCTCCTTTCAGTGACTGGGCAGCCAGCCTGAAGGCCCAGATGTGCCCCTTATTAAAGTTCTGTAAGCAGTTGAGACTGTTGCATTCTTCCATCCACACCTCTCCACCACAGCACAGTGCCCTTTAAAGTAACTGTGACCAGGCAGAAAACAAAAACGAGTTCTTTTATTACAATTCTTTATACCACCCTAGGGTCAGGGCCCGTGCACAGTAGAAAATACCTGTGGATTGCGTCTCAGAAGAGCACCTGCCTGATAAAGAAAGAGCCAACCTGCATCAGGGAGCAGGCCACATAGCAAAAAGCTAGTCCAGGCCCCAAGAATGCATCCCACCCCAGAGCCTTCTACCTGTCCTAAACCCAGGTTCTCTGTGAGGCCTGGAAATCCTGATGGTGGCGGAGCAGCTGCACATTTTCCTGCCTTTTACACTCAGGAGGTTGAAGCTCTGTCAGTTCCTCCAGCTGCGGGAGAGGGAGGGATTCAGTAACTGGGCCTTAAATGGCATCCCAGCTCCTTTGCAACCTTCCTGCTCCTTTTCCTTACCTGTTCCTGCAACCCTTCCTTCCTGAAGGGCCCAATTCCCCGTAGGGTGAGAGCAGCCACACAACAGTAACCAGAAAGAGCAGCCTCTCCTGCAGACATGAACAGAGAAGGGATCCAGAGGGCCAAGGCTGTATCCTAAAACCAAAAGTAACAAAGAGGACTAGGCACTGGAATGAGGCGGAAGCAGCACGCAGGGCAAAGGTGAGGACCAAAGTTTTCAGACAGTAAGAATAAGCTCACATAAATCCTTGTGGGGTCGAAGGAACAGTCGGTGTGTCCAGGCCCCTGGTCCAGTGGTATGGAAGGATCGAGCAGTCCTGGATGGCAATCGGCGATAAGACGGCGGCCTCCATTAGCAATAGTGAGCGACACCGCGAGGAGGAGGCCCATGGAGCAGGCAGCAGACAAAAGCAGGTTCACCAGGGCCAGCGTCAGCAGGGCCCAGTGCTATTGGGGTAGAAGGCCTGGTTGAAGAGCCTGTTTAAGTTTCCCCGTGACACTTCAGTTTCTCTATTTGAGGCTCCTGCCCTTTTGGAAGTCAGCTGAGACACCTCCTCCACCCCTCTCACCAGTCGTGGGCGAAGAAGGTTCCTGGATGCCAAAAGGGCCACAAGTCCCACGGAAACGCTCTGCGGAAGCAACAAACCTATGGCTTACTGACTCTCAGCGCCCAGCCCAACCCGCCTGCCGGTCCACCCTCCCAGCACGCTCACCAGCAGTCCCGAGCCTACGGAGATGACATTGGCGGTGGTGTACTCCGGCGTGACCGCGCCACGGGGGTTGGCCACGTGTCGCAGGACAGTACCATGCAGCACAGCTCCCACCAGGAGGTTCACGTGGCCCACCAGGATCAGCGCGAGACCCACACGCATCAGCCGCCTGGGCCCTCGGGCGCCGTCTGCGTAGGGGGAGGGGCAGATCAGCCATGCAGGGCGGGGCCGCGGGGCCAGCCGGAGTGTGGGGCCACAGGTGAGAGGACAGCGTGCGACTTACCGAAGGTGCAGGTGCCGCAGCACCTCATCGTGGCCGCTCTGCTCGCCCGCCACCCACCCTGCTGCCTGGACCCGGCCTCGCCCCGTCGCCGCCGGGCAGCTGCCCCTGGGCCAGGCCGCCCCGCCCGAGCCCGGCCTCCAGGGGCCGCCCTACCTGGCCCGGCCCGCCCCGCCCCACCTGGGCGGCTGCGCCACCCGCCGAGCGGCAAACACAACACACAGCGCTTTTAGCAAAAAGTAGACTTTATTACAGCAGCAACTGAGGCGATTCGAATGGCCCCCCGGGGCCACCCTACAGCACCACCTTTCACTCCCGCCCATCTGCCCCAGCGGGATTGTAGAACTTTGCTCCCCCCGTGCCCACGGGCCTCCTGTCACACGGGCCGGGCAGGAGCCAGCGGGTCAGCTACTAGCCCCAGCTAGAAGGTGGCTGCTAAGAAGGCCCAGGCCCACGTCTGTGCAAAACAAGTAAACAAAGTGCAGAGGGGCGGGAGAGAGGGGAAGGGCAGGGTGACGCTCAACCAGGGAGCCCCTACAGCCCTCCTGAACAGTAAGGGGGAAGGGCTTCACAGGGTAATACTGACTGGGGAGGAGGGGCAGGAGGACTGCAGCATGTCCAGGGACAGCCACAGCTCAGGTAGGGCCTGGTCAAGTGAGCTCTAGGAGGACACGGTGACAGCGGCTGAGTGGAGGGTGCTGTTCCTGGCAAAATTGAACTTGTTGAGAGTCTCCTCGAGCAGAGAGGTCAGGCGGCTCTGGTCAGCCTCACTGATGAAGCCCAGCTGCACCAGCTCAGCTGCCAGGTCCGGGATGTTCTCATCTGACAGGAAATAGGAGGGTGTGTGAGCGCAGAGTGAAGGGTCAGGAGCCCACCAGACCACCCAGTTCCAGAGCTCTGTGACTTTCCCTGTCCCTGGCATGTCCCTCAAAGGATGAGGCTCTCAGGCCCTTCCTCTCCCAAAAGAAAGGAGACCCTCACTTGGCGTCAGGTCACAGCTCAGGTGCCGGTTCAGTTTGTCCTCCAGCTTCAGCAGAAGTGTCAGCTAGAGACAAGGACAATCAGAGTGAGGCTCCTTTTGCCCACCAGGCCTTGGGCGACCCCAAGCGGCCCTGGCTTACATGGTGCCTGACTCCCTCCTCCACTGATTCGATGTTGCACTGCATCAGCACCACCTGGAACAGGACAGAGGACGTCACCAGAGACATGCATTCCACCTAGGACAGCGCCTGCCTTAGTGGAGACCTCTCTGCCCACACAATCACAACAGAGTCCCTACCTTGCGCGTCTCCACCTCAGCTGGCTCAGGAGTTGGAGTCTTAACGGAGGGTGGCACAACAGGTGATGTCACCTCTTCCTGTTGTGGCTGCTGAGGCCGAGGCAGCCCAAAGGCTGTCAGAGGGTAGATCCCATTCCTGGTGGGAGGTGACATGAGCCACATGGACGCTGTGGAAGCCCCACGACACCTGCCCCTCCCTTCCTCATAGAAGGCCGCCGCCTTCTCTCACCTGACATCTTCAAGGAATTTGTCTAATTCCAGGGCTGGTGACTGAGAGTACCTGAAGAAAAAGGAAGCAGCATGAGACTCAAGCATTCTACAGAGCCTCGGGGTGATAGTGGCCAATCAGCCTATCCCTTTCAGACCCTCCCAGCTGGTTACTCACAAAGTCTGAACTGGCTCTCGTCCGGGCCCTGCAGGGATCTCAGCTAGTACAGCACTGGTATCCATGTTTTTGGTGATCTCCTCCAGAGCATTCTCTGGGATCATGTCTGGTGGGTATAATGGGGAGGGATGTTATGTGAAGACAGAATTGTTTCACACTAGGCAGAGAGGCACAGGGGTAAAGAATTCCTCTGGTAACAGAAGACTAAAGACACCATGACCATGCCAGTGACGGAAGCCCCAAGTTAGAAGAAACTTCCTAGTATTCTTTGTTTAGCATGGATTCAGTCCCAGGACCAATTCCTAGTAGGGCCTAGGGGACTCACGTTGGTGACCCACAATGCAGTGAGCAGCAAGAAGTTTGAGTGAGGGCACTTCAAACAGTGCCGGATGGAACAGAAGTTCTCTAGCTGTTGGTCTTCGAGCAGGCTCAGGCTGCAGGCACTTTTGAATAAACTCCTGTAAGAGAGTAAGAAATTGGAACAGGCATCTGCCAAGACTCCCATATCCATGTAGCTTTCATTAGACTTAGCAAAATGAAATGCTTCCTATGTGCTTGGTATTTAAAACTTGTTGGGAAAACATTGATATATTTCCTGAAAGGGCTTTAAGTATACATATGGTAATATATAAATTTATCATTCACTGTCTTTTGAGACATTTTGTTTTTCTGAGACAGGGTCTCATTATGTAGTTAAGCTGATCAGGAACTCACTGTGCAGCCCAGGTTGTCTTTGAACTCACAATCCTCCTGCCTCAACCACTGAAGTGCTGAGACTACAGGCATGAGTCACCTTGCTTGGCTTTGGTATTCCTTTTCTACCCTTCAAATTTTGTTTTTGTTGACAGGGTTTCTCTGTGTGGCCCTGGGTGTCTTAGATTCACTCCATAGACCAGGCTGGCCTCAGATTCACAGAGATCTGCCTGCCTCTGCCCCTTTTTCATGCTGAGACTTAGTATTTCCTTTTCTTTTGTTTTGCTTTGGTTTGTGTGGGTGTGTGTGTTTGTTTTTGTTTTATTAGCTCATTCAGGGCCAACTTTTCTTGGATCTTTGCCAAATTTAGTTTCTCCCCTCCCAGACTTAGTAAACTATTACAGTAATAGTCACCATCTTTGTTTCCCAAGTCTATCACAACTCCTTTGTCTACTACCATTCCTTGAATTCATATTATGTTCTATGCTCTCTCTAATCATTCTACTCCTTTCCTGCCTCTAATCAAATCCCATGGCAACATGCTTTCTTACTTTCAATTTTAAAGGCCAACAAAGTCACATACCTCATCTTTCATCTAATTATCCCACCATAATGTAAACACAACCTGGTTCCACTCTTAACTCTTCCACCAGACCTCTGTTTTCTTGCTCTCCATTATCTCTATATAATGGTTAACTGTTCCTTATTGTGTTTTTGAGACAGGGTCTAATGAGTCAGGCCCAGGCTGGCCTTGAACCCTCTAGGTAGGAGAGGATGACCTTGAATTCTTGATCCTCCTAACTCCACCTCCCCAGTGGTGGGATTGTTAAGTGTATGCCTCCCCATACTTGACCTGAGTTAACTGTTCTGGTTCAGATTAACCTCTCTCACTGTAGTTAACTTACCTACTGATTCATAATTCCTTCATCCTTTAAGTCTTACCTCACTAAGTATAAAATCTCACATGACTAGTTTGATATTTAAATTTGTTTTAGAATGCCAAGATATTGTGTAAGAGTGTGTAGCAACTGACTGAGGTAACCAGCCAATCAGCTCACTTCTATGCAAACACACTTAGCTAGAAAACAATTCTTAACCTCAATACTACCTATCTGAACCCCTTAGCCTAGAATCAAAAATTTCTCACGGGAAAATGATATTTAGTCTTTTCTATTTTGATTTTATTCTTTTGCCTTTAGAACACATTCCAAGAGGTACAATAAACCTGAAAAGTACCCAAAAAGTCAGTTAAGGGGGGAATTGGTGCTGCCGACTCTTACCCTCTGCAGTGTGTCTTCCAATAGCTGAATGGCACTGCTGATGGCTTCCTGCGGCACATATGAGGACTCACCATTGCCCTGGATTTCCAGCACTGCCATCTGCAGTGAGGAACCCAAAGGAGAAATTGACACCGGAGACACAAGCCCACCGCTCCCAGTCACGCCCCCAGAGCAGCATTTCCCTTTCTGTGTACTACTTCATGCTTCTCCTTTTCCCTTCCCTTGGCTCCCCTCACCTCCAGCGCACACATGCCAAAGGAGTAGATGTCCACTGCTGTTGTCACATTAGTGACTTCTAGAGGAAACAGATGGCTCAGTAAGAGATAGAATTGACTGGGGGTAAGAAGTGGCAGGCATACTTTAAAAAATACAATGTATGCAAGTACAGAAACCTGAAGTTTTGGTTGTTTTATCCCTGCATCTCTCAGGCTATAAAGTATAAAACCAAGATCTGGGGTGGCTCTGGCAGGGGGTGCTGGGGTGGCATATGGTCTTGGGGTGATCTGTCAGGGAGGGAGTAGGTAGAGGGGCACAATATGTCTGAGGGACCTTATTTTTTCTGAGAATGGGACAGACAGGCAAGGCTACCTCACCTCCATACTCTGGTGCAAAGAAGTGTAGGTTCTTCTGTTCTTCCCGGCAAGTCTTCACATGATTGTTGATAGTATCAGGAGCCACTAGGAGTAGGGAGACACCCACAATCTGACCACTACCACCAAAGCATGAGCTTACTTTAGAGAGAGGTTCCAAAAGCCATGTTTCTCCTGAAGTCTCCTTTCTAATACTCAATAGACAAAAACCTATCACTCTCCCAATCCTGAGCTATAGACCACATATGAACACACCTATCTCTCCTTTCTGCAGCCTACTACTCTCATCCAAGGCCCTGAACTCAGGAGCAAAAAAGTCTATGCACTACACAAACAGACATAGGCCTTTAGGCTCATCAAGTAACACAGACAAGAGAAAAACTTTCATTTGTGACCTGCTCATCTTTTCAAAGTCCCAGATCAAATCCATAGGCCCATGAAAATGCTAGGTTTTATTTCATTTATCCACCCTGCAACTAATATAAAAATATAGGCAGCCCTTCCTACTATGGGACAAATGGAGACTTCATGAACCTGGATAAAAAAGGCAAAGCAGCATTAACATACAACCAAAGAGCTAGCCTCTTCCTTACCCATCTGTGCTGACTCAAAACAAAAACACAAAAAACATCAAAGGTGAATCAATAACTCTGAAAAGAGTTTCACTTTTTAATCCACCAAAACTTTTTAGACCCTTGTCTAAAACCTTATTCCTCAACACCACCTACCATAGAGCTGAACGAGGAACCGGGACCAGGCCCAAGCCGGACTCACTCTGACCATTAACAATGGCTACAAGTCACAGAGAATCTAGGAGCACAGTATGATTTAGGGAGCCAGCCTGATGATGAGGGTGATATGACTCTAAGAGGAAGTGTCCAGCCAAGCAGAATCCATAGGAAACAAGCAGGTTACAAAGGGGCAAGCAGGTGGAGGGCTGGCAGGGCAAAAGCTGAGCAGGCATAGTTAGCCATGGGAAGCAGGGAACAGGCCTTGCTCCCACGACTGCATGCACTGGGCAGCCGCAGAGGGAGCCAAGTAAGCACAAACAGAGCCCCAAGTGGGGCAGAGGGAGCTCTCACCATTAGCAAAAATCCTATGAAAGACTGTTGGGAACAGAGCAGCCCGTAAGCGGGAGGGAGGAAAACAGAGAAGAGTTGTGAGCGATGGAGCAGCCAAGCCCCAGACAAATGGTGACACCACACAGACACGGCACACAAAAATGTCACTGCACACAAACACACAGCAAATGAAAGCACTCACAGCAGGCACAGTCTGGAACCTCTTTGGTAGGGTTTGGCCCAAAAGGCTCGAGTCAGACCTCATATCCATCTCTTGCCCTTTCCCAGCCTCCTATCAATTTCTCTGTACTATTCCAAGGTTCTCTCCAAGAAGTGCAAGAATGTATACCCTACCCCGTTTCCACTAACTGGTCTCTCTCTATGAATTACCTCTACTAAAAGCCTATCTCTTATCACTAGCCCATGCTTCAAAATTTGCTGTTCTCTCCATGCCTTTTACCTTACCCCCTTGGTTCCCAAATTCCCGAGGCTCCCCTGCCCAAATCTCTCCCTCCCCTCACCAGAGCCAATCTTGATGAGTCCGTTGTGCTGGATGAAGATGGTGTCACAGGTCAGGTTCCCATGGATGATGGGAGGGTCACAGGAGTGCAGGTAGCTGTGGGGGCACTGGGCTGTTAGAGGGGCCACTAGGAAATTAAGGGCAAGGGGAACCCAAGGGTTAAGAGGAGCAAGGGTCGGATCTCCTCCTTGTCACCATAATGATAATCGCTATACTCTGAATCTCCATTATGCCAGATGACTTAAATAAGCACTGGGAGAAAGAGGTTAGGACACTAGGAGGGCCCCATAAGGGGCCTAATCTTGTCAGCATGTGACTCAAAGAAACTGGGAGAGGCAGAATAGAAAAGCAGAGCAATGCCTTGCAATCTGTTTAAGGAACTAAACCAGGAGATGCTGGGAAAAAACTAACCAGATACTACTTACCTTAGGGCAGACAGGATCTGGGTGCACCAGCGTTTCCAAGCCTGGAAAGAGTTTGTTCCAAGGATCAGCAGTAATATTCTCTATTCCTTCTCCCCTCTCCACCCACCTTCTTCTGCAGGGTCTCACTATATAGCCCTGGTTGTCCTGAAACTATACAGATCACACTAGCCTCAAAGTTAGAGACTTACCTCCTCTGCCTCTGCCTCCTGAATCCAAGTCATGCACCACCACCCCACAACTAGTGATATTTTCCTCTCAGCCTCCCCACTAGTCCGTGTCACCCCTCCTAATTGGCTTCATAATTTCCACCATCTTTTTAAGCCCCTAGGCCAGCCTAACACTATGGCTAAGCTTCTCTTTGTACCTTTTCATTCATAGTCTTGTGGTTCTTTTTGGTCTTCTTTAAAAACTGCTTAAGACTCCCAGAAGACATATATTCTGTGATGAAAATCACCTAGGGAAGCAAAGCATTTACTATTAAGGCTTTATACTAGAAATTATCTCTCACCTGGTGACTTTTACACCAGATAAATATTAAACAGTGTTTTTTCAACTTTCACTTTCTTAGGCTTAACAGCACAATGAAAACAAAGCAGCAACTCATTTCTGATGTCACTCATTCTCCCCATCTGTAACTGGGAAAGACTACAGGTATCAGATGACACCCTACTCTCCCTGCCATAGCCATAGATTTCAGTTGTCTCAAAATAACCTGCTTTCAACCTCTGAACATAAAACAGACAGTAAGTCCAGCTACTCTCTGGCAAAGAGTTTAGGCTGGCAAAGAGTTTAGGAAATACTAGGCAAAAAAACCTTACCCTGGCCTTGTTCTCTTTAACATCAGCCCAATACTTGTGAAACTTAACAATGTTAAGATGTTCCAACTGAATCAGATTATCAAACACTGCACGGACCTTTTCCTGGAGCAAGGCAGACAGAGGGACAACAGAGTTCACAAATCACTGTAATACCATGAAAAGCCATTCCTCTCCCCTCCCCACTGATGACCCAACCAAGAGAAGAGGCTCTCTTCACAATCACTTTCCCAACAACAATAGCTGTGTAAGTAGTGGTTCTCATGCCCAGGCCTCATCACCTACCTCCTGCAGTTTGTAGTTCTTTCGTTCGGAGAACTGTACCTCATTCCACACAACCTCCACACCTTCCTCTGTGTCCATGGCCAGGTATGCACTGTCAATACCTGGCACATTACGCTGATTCACCTGAGAAGCAATTCAAGAGGAATTAAGTTACCTCATGAACCTGCCATTTTAGTGTTCCATATGATCATCTTCCAGCTCCGCCCTACTGAAGTGTGCTTTGCTCCGGTGGACAGCTACCCTAGTCCACCTTTTACAGTTCACTCTCCCAAGAGCTCCATCACCATCGCCTCACCTCTTCTCGTCTCTTCTGCCAGCGCCCACAGGGTGACTCTTCCAAGATCTCAGACTCATCTTCACTTTCTTCTTCTTCCTCGGGGGAAGCAGCTGAGGTTGTAGATGTCACAGGAGGTGACACTGAAGTCAGGCCAGGAGCTGAAGATGAGGATTCTACCTTTGGGTCTGAGCCACTGCTGACTACTGTTTGGGACTCCCCTTCCGACATGCTGGAATGAACACTCAGCCTGCATTGGTTAGGGAAAGAGAGGAGAACACAGAGGTCAAAAACAGATCTATAAAACTTTCATAGTCTTAATTTTTTTTTTTTTTTAATTTTCAAGACTGTTTCTCTGTGTATCTCTGGTTGTCCTGAACTCACTTTGTAGACCAGGCTAGCCTTGAACTCACAGAGCTCCACCTGCTTCTGCCTCCCAAGTAGAGGGATTAAAGGCGTGTGCCACCACACCCGGCAATTACAGACCTGTGTGAACTGCCCTATGGGTGCTGGGATTTGAACCCAGGTCCTTTGGAAGAGCAGCCAGTGCTCTTAACTACTGAGCCATCTCTCCAGCCCCTCATAGACTTAATTAACTTCATCTTCAGACTCAAAAATATATCTTCCTTGTTTCCTTTAAATCTAAGACCAGAATTACTCTTACCTAAATACTGAAATGTAAATGACGCTCCTCCTTCTAAAGAGGAGTTAACTTAGTTGAAGATCACCCAGAAGTGTCAAACACAAGACTAATGACAATATAACCCACTTTATTCAAACTCTAATGAACATTAAAATCAGGTGTAGGGGTTGATAGATTAATATAAGTTAGATTTAGTGAATATCTAGGTTTCTGATACAGTCTCTTTTTTCTTTTTTTTTGGCTTTTCGAGACTGGAATTCGGGGCATGAAGACCAACTTCGCTGTGAGCAATTAGCTTATCAGCTTATGGATGAAGTCAGGTGAAACGAGGGGAGTCTCTTTGGACTGAAAAACAAGGTTGAAGCCAGGTGAAACCAGGAAAGACTTTATGACCTGGCATTGTTTTCAACTGCTAAGTGGGCAGAGCCCAAATTAAGCTGAAGCAGGTGGAACAAGGAGCGATCCTATAAAACGACAAGTGGATGAGCCCAAGAGAGAGCTGCGTGCCAAAGGCCGCCAATATGAGAGAGCTCTGAGAGTACTGCTGGAGAAAGTGCTGGTAGACCAATGGCCAGATCTCCCTGAGGCAGAAGGAAGCTGGTGAGCAGATAAAGCCTCAGCAAGACAGCAAAAGGCCAAGGACTAAACCCTGTGGCTCAGCTTTTGCCTAGAGGCAAAGTTTGACCTGTTCGGAACAGTGGCCTGAACGGAACTGTGGCCAGCTTTAAAGACTGAGGCAGAGCGGCAAAGTTGCTGATACGAAGGAAATACATTGGCCTACAGACGCTGAGTGAGGTCTCCCTGAGAGAAGAAAGCCTCAAGCCTTATCTTTTTTTTTTTTTTTTTTTTTGGTTTTTCGAGGCAGGGTTTCTCTGTATAACAGCTCTGGCCATTCCGGACTCGCTTTGTAGACCAGGCTAGCCTCGAACTCACAGAGATCCGCCTGCCTCTGCCTCCCGAGTGCTGGGATTAAAGGCGTGTGCCACCACGCCGGGCTGCCTCAAGCCTTATTTAAGGTGAGACTTCGATAGCCAATCTACCCTGATGAACCTGTGTCTGAGATATTCCAGAATAAAGACTGCTAAGTGCATTAAAAGGACTACCCCCGAGACTGGTTTCCCGACGACCGAGGACTTGCCCCAGAGACTGTATCCTTATCAATAGGTTTAGTGGTTAGGTCTTAGGGGTTGTAAGAACTTATAGGGGTTGTAGGAATTTATAGGAATAGTAGTTAAGTGTATTTATTAATAACTGTTTAAGAATTAAAAAGTACTGTTACAGCTGGGCGGTGGTGGCGCACACCTTTAATCCCAGCACTTGGGAGGCAGAGGCAGGTGGATCTTTGTGAGTTCGAGGCCAGCCTGGTCTATAAAGTGAGTCCAGGACAGCCAGGGCTACACAGAGAAACCTTGTCTCAAAAAACCAAAAAAAAACAAAAAACAAAAAAAAAAGTACTGTTACAATCAGGTGCCCCATTCCTCAGCAAATAGTAATGCAATTAATGTTTCCCATTGACTCTCCATGTGCCTCAATTTTCACTGTCCTCAAAAACTAGGGCATACAGGCATTAGAACACATGACTTTAGATTCCATTATGTTCCACCAAGACAGCTTTATGGGCCTACACTATCCTTAGCCAAGTAGATGAAACTCCCAACTGATTTATCCTACTAGAACCTACAGTCACATTATCTATCCTTCCTACATATAAGTATAAGCTCCCTTTGGGCCAGGTGACTGGCAGTGTTGACTTCCATCTCCAATGGCCTCACCTTCCTGATGTGTGAGTGTGGCAAATGGGTACTGTTTAACAGCATTTCTCATTTATTCACTGAAATGTTATTAGTAGGTTACTGTAGGTCACACATTGGGCAGGTGCTTGAGATACATTAGTGAATTGAAATAAATGAGATGCCTTCACTTCATTAGCACAAATTCAAAAAAAGAAAAAGATCAAAGACCTTAAGTTTCCAGCTTTCCTTTCATTCTCTGAAGCAGTGGATCTGATGCTGGTTCCTTCCTTCAAGTACAAATAATCCAAGCTACAGCTTTCACAAGAAAAGTGTTAGCAGGGTGTGGTGGCACATGCCTTTAATCCCAGCACTCGGGAGGCAGAGGCAGGTGGATCTCTGTGAGTTAGAGGCCAGCCTGGTCTACAAAGCCAGTCCAGGACAGCCAGGGCTGTTACACAGAGAAACCCTGTCTCGAAAAACCAAAAAAAAAAAAAAAAGTGTTAAACACAACATTTCTACAGGGGCACAGTTGCTTGAAGAAAAACCTAAGTTTTTCATTAACTCAAAAAAAAAATAGCACAATCACATGAACAAAGACTGTAAAGGAATTACAACTTGTGAGTGCTTGGGCTCAAGGGAGTGCTGTCTAGTAAGAAAGTGTCACCCTGGAAAGTAAACTTGCACTCCAAAGTCAGTTCAGAATACCAGGAACCTGCCACCAACACCACGCTGACCATATGAATCTCTCTGATGCCTTTCTGCACATCTCTATCCAATCTATGCTGCTCCCCCAGCTGGGAGATCTGGGTTACACAATGCTCTAGTAAACTCAGCAACACAGCACTACAGGAAGAAATATCTGGTGAGATATTTCCCCAGTTTAATTTCTAAGGAAAGCCCTTGCCTACCCTACAAGTTCTCCTCAGTCAGCCAAGAAAGCTCTTAGGTACGTGCATGTCTTAATAATCTAACAGAAAAGACAAATTAGCGATCCTTTTCTCCCCTCTTCCCCTTAAGGAGCTAAGAAAGTGTGTTTCGGTTAGTTCCTACAGCAGCTACACTCTGTGCCTAAAATCTGTCAAGCGAAATTCTAGCGGGCTCACAACAGAAGATACACCACAGAGTGTCACCACAGGAAGCTGTAGCCTACGGAAACAAACTACTAGACCAAGGACCCAGACCACACGTCAGAGAGACAAACGTCCCGGAGGGTACAGTCCCCTCCCCAGCCACGTCCCAGGGGGTAAACTAAAGAGCAGCGCTTAAAGATCTCCAAGCACTCCCGCTACGGACGCAGAAACTTGTGCAACACCGGGGGTTCTGCCTCAGGGCTGCTGGCAGGTTTGAAAGGAACCACACGTCGAAAAGCTCATTTGCACTGGTGAGGGCTAGCGCCTCGCAGGCCCCAGCTATCCTGAGGGTGCACAGTACAGTCACTCCATGGCTTTGTCTGCTATCTTCCCAAGCTCTCCTCCCGGCTTTCATTATGAGCGCGACACCCCGCCTAATAGCTCGCAGCCACCGGCCGCTCTTAGGAAACCCAGAAAGCCTGAGGTCAGCAGAACTGACTTAGTCGGAAAGAGAGCAAGCTCAGAGGCAGGAGGCCCTCGGCGTGTCAACACTCCAACAGGTCGCCCGGACAGTACGCGGAAGGAAGTGGCGGCGGGCGGAGGGTGCCCAGCCAGCCTGGGGACTGACTGAGCACCACAGCCACCTCGGCAAAGGCAGGCCCCGCCGCGCCGGCAGGCCGCAGGCCACGCCCCCGCGCGCGGCGCGCCGCCCCGCGAGCAGGCCGGGCCCGGACGCTGCGCTTCCGTCCGCAGGCCCTCGGCCCGGGCCCCCGCCCCGCCCCCGCCCGTGCCGCCTGCCCCGCCTCTCGCGGCCAGAGTTCCAAGAGAACGCCGGGGCCCCCCGACCCGCACCCGCAGAATTCCGGGCGGCCGCGGCCACGCCAGACACACCAGGAGGGCGGGCGGCGCCCTGGGGCCAAGGCGGGGGCCCTCAGCTGCGACGGGCCGGGCTGGGTCCGGGCCTGACTCCCAAGGGAGCAGGGCCGCCCGACAGCACCCGCCGGCCCGCGGCTCGGGGCGATCCTGCCGCCCTTCCGCGAGCCCCTCCCTCCAGGGCCTCCTTCCCCGGAGCTCACCTCTCGACTCCGCGCCCGCAGCCTGCGCTTCAGCTCCAGCTCGGGTTCCGGGGCCTCGGATCACAGCGACTCCCTCACAGCTGCGCTCCGCAGCGCAACCGAACTGCGGGCCCCGCCCTCGCGGCGTCCGGACCAACAGATGGGCGGTGCCGCAGCGCCGCCAGGTTTCCATTGGACAGGGCGGCGGGGGGCGGTTCCCGCAGATGGGCGCTCACGGAGCAGTCTCCTGGCGCGTCTCCTCCCCTTGCAGGGCTCGGGCACAAGGCTTGCCTGCGTTGTCTTCTCGTCTCTGTCCACCCTCCGCCCAGTCGAGGCGCCCCAAGTAATTCTGCTGGACGAAAGGAAGGCCTTCTCCCTCTTCTTGAAAGCGCCATGACAGTCCTAATCCTCCGGAAAGACAAAAGGAACGACAGACGCAGCCTCAATCCGAGGGACCAACCCACCCCATTCCCCATTTGGGAAGGAGACAGTGCACCGGGCACTAATTTTTCAGAAAGCGTTGTGGGTTTTTTGATCGCTTAACGTGAAAATTAATAGTTGTTGATTTGCATAACACTAGATATAACCCGATTTGACCTTCTTAAGGAAGAGCTCATTGAAATTACCCAGTGATAGCTGACAAACGCGAAAATAAAACAAAACAAAAAAAGTTATCCAAATTTAAGTTGACATGAGCCAAATATAGAATCCGAAGTAAGAAGATTCATCAAAACTGCCCTTGAAGAATTATTTGGAGGGCTGGAGACATGGCTCAGTGGTTAAGAGCACTCACTGCTCTTCTGAAAGTCCTGAGTTCAATTCCCAGGACCCACATGGCAGCTCACACCTGTCTGGAACTCCAGTTCCATAGTATCCGACACCCTCACTCAGACATGCGTACAGGCAAAACGTAAAATCAAAATTTAAAAATTTTAGAAAGGTATTGGAAAGAATTTAGATTGGCTGCAAGTTAGTGTAAAGAAAGTCCAGTAGATTCTGGGTAAGTCATTGATCTAGGAAAAGTAGAGGCAGATTCTAAGGACATGGAGAGTCATGCTGCCATTATACATGTATTATCAAGGGAGAATCATTATACATGATTATCAACCTTGAATTATATGAATCTGAGAATGTCATAATCACCGATTTCACTGTCCTTAATGGGATTAATTAAGCCTACTTCACGGCTTCAGAAGGAAATCCAGTAGAGACTCATTTTCTCATCTCTTCACTTTGAATGGTTGTTTTCTGAACTAAGTTCTCTACAGGCATGCCAGACGGGATCTCTGTGAGTTCAAGACCAACCAGTGTTACATAGTAAGACCTGGTCTCAAAAACAAAAGCCAAACTTTTTTTTTCTCACCCGGCACTGTGGTGCATACCTGTAATTCCATTATTATTCGGTAGGGTAGTGCCATGAGTTTGAGATCAGTAGGGCAATAGTGAGACCCTCTCTCAAAACAAAATAGAATTCTGATGTGTATTATCAAACGTCTTTTGGATTAAAAGATGCACTTCCCTAAAATGTATAGCACACAGTCACAAAGTTTGTTCTGGTCTCAAAGGGAGGGATGCTGTCCTCTCCAGATTAACCTTTTGTCCTCCTGGGAACCAAATCAATTGGAACTCCTGAACCGTGGCAGGCAGTCATTAAATATCTGTTCATGCTACTTTAGCTCCCCATTATTTTCTGTAAGCACTACCAACCTTTGCATTTCAACTAGCATATTTCAAATACGCAAAGAAGTCCCTTCAGCAACCTCATTTTCCAACATTCTCTCCTTAGTACCTAAAATGGTCAACTGCTTGCCTCCATTTTTACGACTTCATTTATGGTTTCCTGCTTACAAAAGCAATAAATCCTGCTTTTTAAATTAATAAATGTGGGCTGGAGAGATGGCTCAGTGGTTAAGAGCACTGCTGTTCTTCCAAAGGACCCAGGTTCAAATCCCAACACCATATGGCAGTTCACATCCGTCTATAATGGCCGGGCGTGGTGGCACACACCTTTAATCCCAGCACTTGGGAGGCAGAGGCAGGTGGATCTTTGTGAATTCAAGGCCAACCTAATCTACAGAGTGAGTCCAGGACAGCCAGGGCTACACAGAGAAACTCTGCCTTGAAAAACAATAACCAAAAAACTAATGAATATTTATTGTAAAACCTCAGAAATTGATATGGAGAGAGGGCTTAGCAACCAAGAGCACTTTTTGCTCTTGCAGGTAACCCAAGTTTAGTTGCCACCACCTACATGGCAATTCACAATTGTCTGTAGTTCCAGTTTAAGAAAATTTGGCGCCCTCTTTTGGTCTCCATGGAAACCAGGCATGCATGTGGTGCATACACCTGCACAAAAACACTCATAAACATAAAAATAAATCTTTGGGAACTGGGAGTGGTGGCACATGCCTTTAATCCCAGCACTTGGGAGGCAAAGACAGGTGGATCTCTGTAAATTCAAGGCCAGCCTGGTCTACAAAGTGAGTCCCGGACAGCCAAGGTTACACACAGAAACCCTTGTGATGGGGTTAGTGACAAACCCTGTCTTGAAAAACCTAATAAATACATACATACATACATACATACATACATACATACATACATACATACATAAATCTTTTGAGCTGGGCATTGTGTCCCATGCCTTTAATCCCAACACTCAGGAGCCAGAGACAGAAGCATCTCTGAGTTAGAGCCCAGTCTGGTTTGCAGAGCTAGCTCTAGGACAGCCAGGGTTACATAGGAAACCTTGTCTCAATAATATAATAATAATCAAATAAAAAGCCACTAAAGGACAGGCGTGGTAGCACACGCCTTTCATCCCAGCACTTGGGAGGCAGAAGCAGGTGGATCTCTGTGAGTTCAAGGCCAGCCTGGTCTACAAAGCGAGTCCAGGACAGCCGGAGCTACACAGAGAAACTCGAACAAAAAAATTTTGTCTCAAAAAACAAAACAAAACAAAAAGGCCACTACAAAGAACTTGGGAGGCAGACTCAGGCAGATCTCTGTGAGTTCAAGGTTAGCTTGATCTACAAAGTTAGTCCAGGATGCCAGGGATGCACAAAGAAACCCTGTCTTGAAAAAAAAAAAAAGCCACTAAAAATAATACAATAATAACTAAATAAATAAAAGTCACTAAAACACAAGTCTCAAAAATATTTCAGTATAATATTTACATAGTAGCTTCTATGAACCAGGCATGGTTTTTGTTGTGGTGGTTTTTTTAGGTTTTTCAAGACAGGGTTTCTCTGTTTTGTCCTGGCTGTCCTGAACTCACTCTGTAGACCAGGCTGGACTTGAACTCACAGAGATCTTCCTGCCTCTGCCTCCTAAGTGCTGGGATTAAAAACATACACCACCACACCCAGCCCAGGCATTTTTTTTTTTTTGGTTTTTCGAGACAGGGTTTCTCTGTTTAACAGCTCTGGCTGTCCTGGACTCGCTTTGTAGACCAGACTGGCCTCGAACTCGCAAAGATCCGCCTGCCTCTGCCTCCCAAGTGCTGGGATTAAAGGCGTGTGCCACCACCGCCCGGCTGTCCAGGCATTTTTTAAAAGTTTTATTTTGTATGTCTGCATGTCCCAGTAAGCATGTTGCTGGTCCCTAGACAGTTTTAATGGACTTATGTTAATTTAATCCCCATAACAATCATATAAGTATTAACAATTATTTTAGAAACTCCTTAGAATCTTGCTACCTTCAAATAATTAAGATTTTCTTTTAGAGCCGGACATGATGGCGTGCCTTTAATACCAGCACTTAGGAGGCGAGGTGGGTGGATTTCTGTGATTTTCAAATCAATCCTGGGCTACAAAGGTAGTCCAGGATAGCCAGGACTGTTACACAAAGAAATCCTGTCTCTGAAAACAAAAACAAAACAATTTTTTTATTTTTGTTTCTTTGCTTGTTTTTGAGAAAAGGACTCTCTATGGAGCCCTGGATGTAATGAAACTTACTATGTAGATGGCAGGTCTCAAACTCAGAGATCTGCCTGCCTCTGACTCCCAAGTGCGGGGATTAAAGACTTACACCACCACACCTAGCTGCAGGTTTAACTACTGAGTCATCTCTCCAACCCCTGTATGGCACTTACTATAAAACTTTTATTTTACTTTATCCATAAAATATTGCATTTCTTGCCACCACTTTAATCCCAGCACTCAGGGAGGCAGAGGCAGAGGCAGGTGGATCTCTGAGTTCAAGGCCAGCCTGGTCTGCAAAGTGAGTCCAGGACAATCAAGGATACATAGAGAAACCTGGTCTCAAAAAAAAAACCTAAAAAAAAATTACATTTCTCAAATGTATCCATACTTAATTGATAACAACCATTGGACATTGAGCCTGACATGCGGCATGCCTTTAATCCCAGCACTCAGGAGGCAGAGGCAGGTGGAAACTCTGAGTTTCAAGCCCATCCTGGCCTACAAAGGTAGTCCAGGATAGCCAGGACTGTTACACAGACAAACCAATGGAGTGAGTTCCAACATTCACTATTGTAAATATTAGTTAGTAGTTAATATTCTTGCCTGTTTGTAAAATGATTATTTTTGAGGAAATATAAGTAGTGCATTGATATGTTAGATTTTATATAGAAACTTTATTTAGGACTGCATTCTACTGAGTGGAAACAGAAACCAGATGGCTGGGAGACAAAATGGAAGAACACAACTTATCCACTTATGCCTTATTGATCTTTATGCTGTTTATATATTTGTATGTATGAAATGGAATAGAACTGGGAATGTGGCTCACTAGTAAAATGCTTGCCTAACATGTATAAGACTGTGTGTTTGATTCTTATCATGAAAAAAAAAATGAGAGGGGAAAGGATGAAAAGAAATGGAGGAAGTAAAAAATAGAGGGGAGAAAGGAACTAGTTAACAAAGGAACACTTTACTGAAAAATTAAAAGGTTGTGAACCAGATCAGAGATAGAGTGATTTGCCTAGCATGCTCAACACCCTGGGTTCAATTCCCAGCATAAAAAGAAAAACTTTCTGTATACAACATGTTTGTTTTTGTTTGCTTTTTAGACAAAGACTCACCAAGTAGTCCTGGCTGGTCTGGCAGTCACTATGTAGACCAGGCTGGCCTGGAACACACAATGATCCACCTGCCTATTCCTCCCAAGAGCTAGGATGAAAGGTGTATGTCACCATGCCAAGGCTGGGCCTAAACTTACCATTATTATACCTCAGCCCCCTAAGTGATTGTATCATAGCCCACTCCAGCCTCAACTGGATGTTTTGATATACATATATATTGATCACCACAATCAAGCTCTCTGGTACATCCATCACCATACATAGTTCCTCTGTGTGTGTGTGTGTGTGTAGGCCCACTTAAAATCTACTCTTATTGGATGGGTAGGGAGGTGGAGAGGATCTGGGAGGAGTTAGGGCGGGGAAAATAGGATCAGAATATATGAAAAAATTTAAATAACCAAATATGACAAAATAAAAATAAGATGAAGCAAAGACTGTTATGTTGAAGTTGGACACAGCAACCCAACAAGAAAATTGGGTCCCAAGAGCAGGCACAAGAATCATAAGAGTCAGAGACCACTGGTTCTCACAGTCAGGAGTCCCATAAAAATACTAAGCTAATAGCTATAATATATACATGCAGAGGACCTGGGGCAGAATCAAGTAGGCCCTGTGATTGCTGCTTCAGCCTGTGAGCTCATATGCACCTTGCTTAGATGATTCAGAGGTCCTTATTCTCTTGGTATCCCCCATCCCCTCTGACTCTTACAATCTCTGCAGGATTTCCTGAGCCTTAAGGGGAGAGATTTCATGGAGACCTCCCATTTAGACTCTCACTCTGCTGTGGTTCTCTGCATCTGTTCCCATATGCTGCTGGAAGAAGCCTCCCTGGTGATGACTGGATAAGGCACTAATCTATGAGTATAGCAGAATATCATTAGGAATGCAGTAATTTTATTGATACTTTAAAAAAATTTATCAATAGTGTTTAGTTTTATCCTAGGTCTCTGGGCTATCTTTGGTTTGTTTTCTTCTTTTCTTTCTTTCTTTCTTTTTTTTTTTTCAAGACAGGGTTTCTCTATGTAGCCCTGGCGGTCCTGGAAATCGCTTTGTATACCAGGTTGGCCTTGAACTTAGAGATCTGTCTGCTTCTGGTTCCCAAGTGCTGGGGATTAATGTCATGCACCATCATGCCTGGCAAGTCTCTGGTTCTTGGTTACCCAAGTAGTGTTGGGTGTGGGTTCCTTCTCATGGAGTGGGCCTTAGGTCAAATCAAACATTGGTTGATTACTTATGCAAGTTCTATGTCACCATTGCCCTAGATTATTTTGCAGGCAGGACAGATTGTAGGATAAGGGTTTTGCAGCTGGGTTGGTGTCTACAATACCTCTTTCAGTAGCCTGCAGAGAACCTTCGGCAGTACTTCTGAAGTACACCAAAGACATTTCACTAGGGTGAAGGCTCCATGTAGGCACCAGCTTGACTTCCCTGTGTTCAATGAGTTGTGTGAATGTTGTGCTCAGAAATGGGACCCTAATCTCAGTTTACAGAGAGCAACTGTCTAAGCAACAGCCTGGGTTGTTGGGGGATTTCCATGGGACCCCTTGCCCAATGACTCAATTGAATGCAAACCAGTTCCTTCCACTGAAACCTTGCTTGGCAACAAGAGATGGCTAGTTAAAACTCCATATCCCCCATTACTAGGAGTCCTCATTAGGATCATCTTATCAATAGATTCCACGCAGTTTTCCCTGCACTAGTTTTCCACCCCATTACCCTAAAAGCCTGTCTGCACTCTTTCCCTCCACCTCGGCTCCTTTCAACATGATCCCCCTACCCTTCCCCTCTCCAGTCTCCACCCACTCTCAGTTTGCCCATAAAACCTACTTTATTCCTCCATGTGTATCCCCGCCCCCAGATCCCTCCTCTTTACCTAACCTCTCTGAGTCTACAGATTGTTTATTTGTAGATCAAGATAACAGCTTGGTTATCTTTTACTTAAAGGCTAATATTCACTTATAAGTGAATACATATTTATATTTCTGGGTCTGGGTTACTGTAAAAGTTACTGTAAAAAAGTAACTTTTATTCACCTGATTTAATTGTTGTCTTGGAGGCTTGTTATGGGTTCAGGAGTAGCCACCCACTGACCACTCAAACACCAGGCTCAGAATGATGGAAGTTTATTGAACACTGAACCAAGACTGACCAGTCATAAACCCCATTCCTGGATTTGGGAACCAGGACTGAGTACCTGACTCGTTCTCAGAGTGAGTTTTTAAAGGAAAGATCATAATCAAGCAGGAAAAAATCAAAACAATCAACTCTATTCCAGGTACATTGTGTTCAACCAAGCAAGAAGAACCAATTCTATACCAGGTACATCACGCCTAAGCAGCTTTAAAAAAAAGCATTTTAAGCTGATTGGCTGGGATTGGGGAGGTGGGGAATTAGGGGCTTCCCAGTTCCCTACCATTCTGGGAGAAAGGAACACAGCAGGGCATTGTGGTTTTTGTCTAAGTAGAGCATACATCATTAATTCAAGCAGAACATTAACAAAAGCTATTCTTATGTCAGGCCAGCACAGCCTGAGAACTTGAACTTAGTTTCACCTTATGATTAAGATGGAGACTAAAGCCAAAAGTGGCTGCAGTTATGCTAGGCAGGAAGGCCTGGACATGTACTGATGTTGGTGAACTTCAACACTGTTTGCTAACCTAGGCCTAGTCCTAGAAGCTTCTAGACTCCATACAATCTAATCTAGGCCTAGAATATTTTCAGCCTCTGAGAGTTTCTGCAGAATAAGCTCACCCTTACCAGTTCTTTCTGAACTCTGGCTGGCTGATTCAACTCAGATGTTCTGCTTCAAACTCCTCTCCAACATGAGTGATTCAATCTGGCTTCTCTCTTGGCCTCTGACTGAATTGTTCTGTTTGGCCTCGAACTAACTCCAGCAACCTGTTCTAATCTGGCTTCTCATTCTCTGGCTTTTTCTGTCTTCACCTGTGTCTAGCTTGTTCTCTCTTCAACCTGTCTCAGTAAAACTCTTGCAGCAAAACTGCCTCTGAATTCCATGAACTGGACTGCCACAAACTCAACTCCACTGCACTGCCTCTCAACTCATGACTCAACCAAACTGACTAAACAGAACTGACTAGAAATCAAAGATCTGCATGCATCTGTCTCCTGAGTGCTGGGATTAAAGGCGTGTACCATCACACCTGGACTTAAGTTTTTCTTTACCTGAAATTTGCTCTATACCAGGCAGGCCTTGAACTCAGACATCTGCTTGCCTCTGTTTCCTGGGCCCAAAGGCATGTCTGTATTCCAACTGGATCACACAGACCTAGAAGGTCTTTGGATGTGATTTCTTGCCAGAGCAGTCATGTTCTGAATTAAAATTCCTCTACAGGTTACCTCCCTCAAGATGGTATTTTTCCTAGTTCCATCCATTTGCCTGAAATTTTGATGATGTCATTTTCTTTAAACAGCTGAGTAATACTCCATTGTGTAAACATACCACAATTTTTTTTTCCAGACAGGGTTTCTCTGTGTAATAGCCTTGGTTGTCTGGACTCACTTTGTAGACCAGGTTGGCCTCGAACTCACAGAGATCTGCCTGCCTCTGCCTCCCGAGTGCTGAGATCAAAAGTGTGTGCCACCACACCTGGCCCACCACATTTTCTTTATCCATTCTTCTGTTGAGAGATTTCCATATTGTTTCCAGTTTCTGGCTTTTATGAATAAAGCCACAATGAACATGTTCAAGCAAGTGTCCTTGTCGTAGGATGGAGTGTCATTTGGGTATATGCCCAAGAGTGGTATAGCTGGATTCTGAGGTAGATGGATTTCCAACTTTCAGAGGAACCTCCATATTGATTTTCATAGTGGCAGTACAAGTTTGCACTCCCATCAGCAATGAAGGAGTATTTCCCTTGTTCCACATCCTGGCCAGCAGGAGCTTGTTAGCCATTCTGACAGGTGTAAAATGTACTCTCAAAGTAGTTTTAGTTTGCATTTCCTTGATAGCTAAGGATGTTGAATATTTCTTTAAGTATTTCTCAGCCATTTGAGTTTTCTCTATTGAAAGTTCTCTGTTTAGATCTGTACCTCATTTTTAAGTTGGATTACTAGGATTTTTTGATATCTAGTTTCTTATATATTTTGGATAGTCCTCTGGTATGTAGAGTTGGTAAAAAAAATATTTTCTCAGCCGGGCGGTGGTGGCGCACGCCTTTAATCCCAGCACTTGGGAGGCAGAGGCAGGCGGATCTTTGTGAGTTCGAGGCCAGCCTGGTCTACAAAGCGAGTCCAGGACAGCCAGAGATATTCAGAGAAACCCTGTCTCGAAAAACCAAAAAAAAAAAAAAAATATTTTCTCATTGTGAGGGCTGCCTCTTTGTCTGATTGACATATCTGTTGCCTTACAGAGCTTTTCTGTTCCATGAGGCCCATTTATTAATTGTTGATCTTAGTGCTTGCACTATTGGTGTTCTTTCTGTTCAGAAAGTTGTCTCCTGTGCCAATGTGTTTAAGGCTATCCCCCACTTTCTCTTCCATCAGTTTCAAGGTATCTGGTTTTATGTTGAGGTCTTTGATCCACTTGGACTTGAGTTTTGTGCACGGTGATAAGTATGGATTTACTTGCATTCTTCCACATCCAAACAACCAGTTTGACCAACATCATTTGTTAATGATGCTGTCTTTTTCTCCAGTGTGTATTTCTGGCTTCTTTATTAAAAAAATCAGGTGTCAGCCGGGCGGTGGTGGCGCACGCCTTTAATCCCAGCACTTGGGAGGCAGAGGCAGGCGGATCTTTGTGAGTTCAAGGCCAGCCTGGTCTACAAAGCGAGTCCAGGACAGCCAGAGATATTCAGAGAAACCCTGTCTCGAAAAACCAAAAAAAAAAAAAAAAAAAATCAGGTGTCCATATGTGTGTGAATTTGTGCCTGGGTTTTTGATTCCATTGATCAATGTGTTTGTTTTTATCTCAATACTATGAGATTTTTATTATTATAGTTCTGTAGTACAACTTGAAATCAGGAATGATGAAACTACCAGAAGTTCTTCTATTGTTCAGGATTGTTTTAGCTATCCTGAGGGTTTTTGTTTTGTTTTGTTTTGGTTTGGTTTGGTTTTGGTTTTTCGAGACAGGGTTTCTCTATTTAACAGCTCTGGCTGTCCTGGACTTGCTTTGTAGACCAGGCTGGCCTCCAACTCACAGAGATCCTCATGCCTCTGCCTCCCAAGAGGTGGGATTAAAGGCGTGTGCCACCATCGCCCAGCAGGTTTTTTGTTTTTCTATATGAAGTTGAGAATTGTCCTTTCAAGGTCTGTAAAGAATTGTGCTGGAAGTGCCTTTTTAGCACAGTAGGCAGCGCGTCAGTCTCATAATCTGAAGAATTGTGTTGGAATTTTGATGGGGATTGCATTGAATCTATAGATTGCTTTTGGCAGAATGGCCATCTTCACTATGTTGATCTTACTGATCCATGAGCACAGGAGATTGTTCCATTTTCTGATATCTTCTTCAGTGACTTGAAGGTTTTTTGTTTGGTTTTGGTTTTGGTTTTTGGGTTTGTTTGTTTGGTTGGTTTGGTTTTCCAAGACAGGGTTTCTCTGTGTATCCTTGGCTGTTCTGGACTCACTTTGTAAACCAGATTGGCCTTGAACTCACAGAGATCCACCTGTCTCTGCCTCTCGAGTGCTGGGATTAAAGGCGTGTGCCACCACGCCCGGCCAATACAGACAGCTGTGAACTGCCATATGGTGCTGGGATTTGAACTCAGGACCTTTGGAAGAACAGCCAGTGCTCTTAACCAATGAGCCATCTCTCCATCCCAACTTGAAGTTTTTATCATACAAGTCTTTCACTTACTTGGTGTGAGTTACCCCAAGATATTTTATGTTATTTGAGGCTATTGTGAAAGTGTTGTTTCCCTAATTTATTCTCAGTCCATTTGTCATTTGTATATAGGAGGGCTAATGATTTTTTTAAAGTTAATCTTGTATCTAGCTACTTTGCTGAAAGTATTTATTAGCTGTAGGAGTTCCCTGGTGGAATTTTTAGGGACACATATACTTGTATATATTATATATATGCATATATATACTACATATACATATAGTAAATACACTCTATATACTATTATATCACCTACAAATAACAGTACTTTGACTTCTTCCTTTCTGATTTGTTCTCCCTGATCTCCTTCAGTTGTCTTACTGCTCTAGCTAAAACTTCAAGTACTATATTGAATACCTATGGAGAATGTGGACAACCTTGTCTTCTTCCTGATTTTAATGGAATTGCTTTAAGTTTCTCTCCATTTAATTTGATGTTAGCTATAGGCTTGCTGTAAATTGCTTTTACTGTGCTGAGGTAGGCCCCTTGTATACCCAATCTCTGGAGAGCTTTTGTCATGAAGGCATGTTGGATTTTCTCAAAGGCCTTTTCTGCATCTAACGAGATGATCATGTGGTTTTTGCCTTTCAGTTTGTTATGTGGTGGATTACTTTTACTGATTTTTGTATATTGAACTATCTCTGCATCTCTGGTATGAAGCCTACTTGATCATGGTGGGTGATCTTTTTGAAATGTTCTTGGATTTGATTTGCAAGTATTTTATTGAGGTTTTGCTCGTTTATTTTTGTTTGTTTGTTTTTGGAAACAGGGTTTCTCTGTGTGGCCTTGGCTGTCCTGGGACTCACTCTGTAGACCAAGCTGACCTCAAACTCACAAACATCCACCTGACTCTGCCTCCCAAGTCCTGGGATTAAAGGCATACGCCACCACTTCCACGCTTCTATTGAGTATTTTTGTATCTATGTTCCTAAGGGAAATTGGTCTATAATTCTCTTTTTTGTTGAGTCTTTATGTGGTTTAGGTATCAAGGTAACAATGGCCTCAAAACGAACTGGACAATGTTCCTTCTGTTTTTGCTTCATGGAATAATTTGAGGAGTATTGACCTTAACTCTTCTTTGAAAGTCTGGTAGAATTCTCCATTAAAATCATCTGGCCCTGGCCTTTTTTTTTTTTTTTTTTTGGTTGGGAGTCTTTTAATGACTGCCTCTATTTACTGGGGATTATAGGTGTATTTAAATTATTTACCTGGTCTTGATTTAACTTTGATAAGTGGTACCTATTTAGAAAATTATCCATTTCTTTTAGATTTTCCAATTTGGTGGAATACAGGCTTTTAAAGCATGTGATTCTCTGACTTTCTGTTTTTTGTTCTTTGTTTTTTGAGATAGGGCTTCTGTTATCAAACTTTTTTAATTGTTATTATTATTTATTTATTAACTAACAATATTCACCTATAACAAATACCAACAATTTCTTAACTATTAACCCTAAAATTCCTACAACCCCTTCAACCTAACCACTAAACCTATTGACAATTATTTTTCTAATCTTTTAGAAGGATACAGTTTCTGGGGCAGGTCCTCAGTCGTCAGGAACACAATCTCTATGGTAGATTCTTTTTTTTTTTTTTAAAGATTTATTTTTATTATGTATACAGTGTTCTGTCTGCAGGTATATCTGCAGGCCAGAAGAGGGCACCAGATTCCATTATGGATGGTTGTTGTGAGCCACCATGTGGTTGCTGGGAATCGAACTCATGACCTCTGGAAGAGCAGCCAGTGCTCTTAACCGCTGAGCCATCTCTCCAGCCCCTATGGTAGATTCTTTAACGCACTTAGCAGTCCTTTTTTTTCTGGATCTCGGATGTAAATTCGTCAGGGTAAATTGGCTATCACAGTCTTACCTTAAATAAGGCTTGAGGCTTTCTTCTCTCTGGGAGACTGCAGAGTCTATAGGCCACCTTATTTCTTTCTCATCAGGAACTCAGCTGCTCTGCTTCAGTCCTTAAAGCCAGCCACAGTTTCATTTAGGCCACTGTTCAGACAGGTTAAACCCCTCTAGGCAAAAGCTGAGCCACAGGGTTTAGTCCTTGGCCTTTTGGTGTCTTGCTGAGGCTTTCTTTGCTCACCAGCTTCTTTCTGCTTCAGGGAAATCTTGCCATCAGTTCAACAGCTCTTTCTCTAGCAGGACTCTCTGAGCTCTCTTGCTTCAGGGGCCTCTCTTTGATGGGGCTCCATGTACTGTCCTTAAATAGGAGGAACTCTGTTTCAGCTTAATTTGGGCTCCGCCCACTTAGCACCTGAAAACAATGCCAGGCCAAATACTTTGTTTCATTAGTCCATTAAATCATTTCTGTTTTTCCTGACTTCAACCTTATTTTTCCACAAGCTGATAAGCTAAACGCTCACAGCCAAGTTGATCTTCATGCCCTAAATTGACTGTATCAGAAACCCCTAAATATTTTCTAAATCTAATTTAATTATTCTAACTCCCTACAGGCTTCTCTGTGTAACAGAGCCCTGGCTGTCCTGGAACTCACTCTGTAGACCAGGCTGGTCTTGAACTCACAAAGATCTGCCTGACTCTGCCTTCCAAGTGCTAGGATTAAAGGCATGAGCCACCACGCCCAGCCTATTTGGTGTTCTGTATGCTTCTTATACCTTTATAGGCATCTCCTTCTTTAGGTCAGGAAAATCTTCTATGATTTTGTTGAAAGTCTCTTCTAGGACTTTGAGCTGGAATTCTCCTCCTTCCTCTATTCCTATTATTCTTAGGTTTGGTCTTTTCATAGTGTCCCATATTTTCTGGATGTTTTGTGTCAGGAGTTTTTTAGATTTAACATTTTCTTTGGCCAATATAACCACTTCTTCTATAGTATTTTCAACACCTGAGATTCTCACTCTCATCTCTTGTATTCTGTTAATGAAATTTCCTCTATAGTTCTTGATAAAATACCTAAATTTTTCATTTCCAGATTTCCCTCTGTGTTTTCTTTTCTTTTTTTTTTTTTTTTTTTTGGTTTTTCGAGACAGGGTTTCTCTGTGTATCCTTGGCTGTCCTGGACTCACTTTGTAGACCAGGCTGGCCTCGAACTCACAAAGATCCGCCTGCCTCTGCCTCCCAAGTGCTGGGATTAAAGGCGTGCGCCACCACCGCCCGGCGTCCTCTGTGTTTTCTTTATTGATTCTATTTCCATTTCATGTCTTAAATAGTTCTGTTTCCTTCAACTATAGTTTTTGTTTGTTTGTATAAGGGATTTATTAATTTCCTCTTCAAGAACCTCTATCATCTTCATGAAATTGGTTTTAAGGTCTTTTTATTGTGCTTCAGCTATTTTGGTATATTCAGGGCCTGCTGTGGTAGGATTGGATAGGCTGGATTCTAGTGGAGACATGTTTTCTGTTATTGTATTTTTATGCATCCAAACATCTGAGTTTGGGATGATTAAAGGTCTAGGTGCTGATTTCTTGATTTGTCTTTGTTGGGTATTTTCTTCTTTGATTTCTGTTTCTTCCCTGGATTTTCAGAGACTGTGATGGCTGTGTGCTGCATGTTTTCCTGGTCTGGTCAGCTGGTGTGTTCGCAGGGAATGCCTGCTGATGTTGAAGGTTGGGATACTGTGATGAGTTGGCAGAAGGAAGATCTTTGTGATCCCTTGGGGATGGGGTCAGAGAGAAGAAATAGAGACCACAGCAGATTCCCTGGTATAGAACTTGGGATGAAATTGGGGGGACTGGATCTCAGGAGCATTAAGGAGGTGTGGCTCTGCCTTCAGCCTACTTGTTGCTCTGGGAGGAGCAGCCCTTGGGTTAGCAGGGGTGGCCTGCTGAGGTTGGGGGGGGTTGGGCAAAGCAATGAGTGGGGCGAGAAAGGTTAGAAGAGGAAGATTTGTGGGATCATGGGGAGGCTGCCAAGGATGTTCTGCTGTAGTGCTGGGGATGAAACTGAGGGATTGGATCTGGGGGAACAGAGAGAGAAGAGAAAGTCTGCACACAGCCTACCTGGTTTTATGGCAGGCATGGCCTATGGGTTAGCTTGGAGATGTCTGCTGGAGTTGGGGGCTATTTCCTTGTTCTGATAGGCTGCTATGTTCCCACTGATTGCCTGCTGATGTGTGGTACTGAAATTCAAACCCAGGGTTTTGAGCATGCTAGGCAAGCACTCTACCAATCTCCATCCCTTGCTGTTTGTTTGTTTGAGAAAGAATCTTACTCTATAGATTGTGCTAGTCTGTAATTCACTATGTAGCCCAGGTTGTTCTCAAACTCATGATGATCCTCCTGCTTCAGCCTCCCTAGTGCTGGGATAACAGGTGTTAGTTACCATGCCCAGTTTTAGATTTTTATAACAGATATTTATAGTAAGTTTAAATGTTAAAACATTAAGGACAATGACTACTATACAAAACCACAAAACTTCCAATGGCAAAAGAAAACAAAGAGGAATTTGGGAAACATTATCCAATTCAATGGAAGGCAAGAAATGAGGAGGCAAAAGCAAGGTAAGGAGAGCAGGACGTGGTAGCACACATCTTTAATCCCAGCACTTGGGAGGTAGAGGCAGGCAGCCTGGTCTACAGAATGAGTTCCAGGACAGCCAGGGCTGTTACACAGAGAAACCCTGAAACCTTGAAAAATCTTAAAAAAAAAAAAAAAAAAAAGATAAGGAGAAAATAACCAATAAGATTTGACTATGCCAGTAATCAACTCAAACATTAAAACTCCAGTCTCAGTAAAAGAAAGAAAATTTCAAATTGGATTTTCTAAAAGTCTAGTTGCACATTGCATAAAATCAATAAAATGCAATGCAGGCTGGTAGTACACACCTATAGTCCCAGTACGTGGAAAGCTAAGCAGAAGGATCATGAGTTGAGAACCAGCATCAAAACAAACAAACAAAACTAAGGTAGTAATGAAAATATGGTCCAGTTAAGTTTAAAAATACAAGCAGAGGCAAGCCAGCCAGGAGACAGGCATTGACAGCAGTGATGAGAAAGCCATCTTGGCAGATGGTACAGGATTCCAGCTCCCAGCTTTCCTATTTACTGCTGTTATTACTTCATACTGAAATGTAGATCCAGAGTTGGCAAGATGTCTCCATGGGTAAGAGCACTTGTAGCACAAGCCTTATGGCCTGAACTCACCCCACTGGAACCCATGTCAAAAGCCAGGTACAGGGCTGGAGAAATGGTTCATCAGTTAAGAGCACTAGCTCTTCCAAAGTACCAGGAAATCCCAGCACTCACATGGCAGTTTGAAACTATCTGTAATGGCTGGGCATAGCCTAGCATTTGTGAGGCAGAAGCAGGCAGATCTCTGTGAGTTCAAGGCCAGTCTGATCTATAGAATAGTGACTTCCAGGATAGCCAGGGCTACACTCCAGAAAGTTGTCCTCTGATCTTTGCATGTCCTCTCTGTCTCTCTGTGTGTCTCTGTCTCTGTCTCTCCCTTTCTCTCTCCTTTTTCACACACACAAATAATAATAATAAATAAATTAAGTGAACATGTAAAGTATAGGACTGTGCTATTGGTTTGTGGGGTCATTTGTTACTTTCACCATGAGCCTCAAGTGTTCTGCCCTAGTGATGATCTGTAAAAGAAACTTTTAAACTATACTTTTAATAATTATTAACAACTACCACCTCACCAACCCTAGGCACTTTAGAAGGATATCAATCCTCAAGCGCAGGTCCTTGAGGGCAACTGGTCAGTAGTCCGTCTTCAGGAACACCTCAATAGCAGTCATTCAGTGGTCACTTGGCATTCATGCCAGCTACCACCTGACTTCAGCTTGGGCTGGAGGCTTCCTAAATCAGCTGGGGCAGATGATGTGCCACACTGCCTCGTCCTTGGCCACGAGGCCTTGTCAGGACCTCCTCTGTTCCTTTGGACCTTGCCACACAGTCACAGGACAGGGGCCACACTTCCACCTGTTTTTGCGGTCTCTTCATAATCTGTTCACCTTGGCCTCAGAGCAATCTCTCCTCATACCTTGTTCACTTATTGGGTGGCTATAGGGCCCATGAACTGAGGTAGCCTCAGGCAGCTTTGCTCCTGCCATGGCTCTCCTCAGCATCTGGTTCTCACAAACTTTCTCTGAGCAGGTCCTATGCCATGGTTCTTGTGCCAGCCTGAGCTTACTTGTGGCAAATGAAGCTTTCTGAGGCCTTTTATCAGACTTCTCCTTCTGTTCCTTTGGCTGGTCTCAGTTTATATACTGAGGTGCCTGATTGCCTGATTCTTACTGCCTCAGGGCTGGTTAGCACGTCTCTGCTTGAAGTCTGGCCTTTTCTGTCAGCAAGACCTCAGCAACAGCCTGCACATCCACTTCACACCTCCATCTCTCCAGCCTTTGTTTTGGGCTCTGCTGCTGTCAAAGTCCCTGGCCACACCCTTTCACAGGGTGCTGTTCTCTGGGTCTCTTGGAGCAGCTACTTTCCAACTGGGATCCTCCCAACTTTGGCCACTATCTTTTTAACATCTTTCAAAATGTGACAGTGTCCAGCAACTGAGCAGTGTTGAGAAGCAATGCCAAGCCAGTTTCCCAGGCTTTCCTTTCTCATTGGTCAACTTTATGATCTCCTCCCAGAGGTTGCCCAGGACCATGTGCACCACAAGGTGCCAGGCTGATTCAATAGAAAACCAGCTTCCACTGCAATGATCATAAGCAGCAACAAGACTTTTCTAAATAACACACTGTGGTCCTGGTCCTCTTGGGTCCTCTTACCCAGGAGTTTCCATGGATTCTCCTAAAAAGTGGTTAACTGCATCCCCCTGGATGTTACTCTCATTTTTATCTCTGTTCTTGCTCCAGACCACTGCTGTCCTGGGCTTTACCCATCCCTTCTTCTAAGTTCTTCACTTGCCTCATCCCGATGGACACAAATTTATTTATTTTTGGGGTGTAATACCAGAGATTTAATTAGGGCTTTGCACATGCTAATTCCATACATTATACAACTGAGCCCCCATCTTCTAACTTAATCCCAAGATACAACCTTCGTCCAGCTCTTCAGTTCAACAAGGCACATCTGCCAACAGCTGCCACTAAAAGTAGCTACTCGGATTCCTGATATTGCAGGCTCATCCCCACAGGAATCTCTGAATCTTAAAATTCTAATGCCAGTGACAGGCAAGGATACTTAAAGATCCTTTTTGTTTTGTTTTGTTTTTCACCTTGGCTGTCCTGGAACTAGTTCTGTAGACCAGGCTGGCCTCGAACTCACAGATATCTGCTTGCTTTTGCCCCTGGAATGCTGGGGTTAAAGGCATGTGCCACCACTACCCAGCAAAAGATCTTTCCTTCTTTTGCTTATTTTCACTCTGGAAAGTCTTCAGAACTATACTTTTCTTTCCGGAAAAGAAACACTGACCTCCTTCAATCAGGAGTCTCCAGAGCTGTCCAGAATTTGGAGGATCTGCCTTTAAATGGCAGATCATTCTGTGAGATACCAGTGATTCAGGCCTGTCTGGCTTCCTAAATGAAGTATGAGGAAGAGGTTCATACCTTCTCCATGTGGCCCCAGTTTTATGATCTCCTGTGAGCAAACACTTGGACAAAGCATAAACAGAGCACCTAAGAACAAATAAAGATTTTTCCAAGATACTTCTATGTATATTCTTATTTGGTAGAGAGAAAATTATCTTTTCTTCCTTCAAAGGTACAATCTTGCTATAGGCACCTTTTATATTAATAATAAATAGAAAAGCCCCAGCATTTCAAGGTAACCCATTTTAATCTTGTAAGTGGTCATTTCGTGATTATCTTTAGGACAAATGTATTTCCTGCATGAATATGTAAAGGACCCATTCTAGTAGTGATTGCCTTGAGTAAAACCAGACACATCAAGACTAACGTCTGACCTTCTAGAAACAAAAATGCAACTATAAATATAATACCTCTCTGGCTTAAAAGTTCAATGTTGGCAGGGTGGTGGTGGCACATGCTTTTGATCCCACCACTCCAGAGGCAGAGGCAGGTGGATCTCTATGAGTTCAAGGCCAGCCTGGTCTACAGAGTGAGTTCCAGGACAACCAGAGCTACACAGAGAAACCCTGTCTCAGAAAAAAAAAAAAAAGTTCCATGTTGGGAAGCTGAGTTTGGTGGGACACACTTGTAATTCTTTCCTGTACTTGGGAGGCTGTGGCAAGAAGATTAAGAGTTTGAAGCTAGTATGGGCTACATGACAAGACTATGTCTCAAAAACCAAAACAGACCAGGTATGGTGGCACACACTTTTAATCCCAGCACTTAGAAGGTAGAGGTAGGTGTATCTTTGAGTTCGAGGCCAGCCTGGTCTACAAAGGGAGTTCCAGGACAGCAATGGTTACACAGAGAAACCCTGTCTCAAAAACCAAAACAAAACAAAGAATAAGAAAAACAAGTGAGCCGGGCAGTGGTGGCGCACGCCTTTAATCCCAGCACTTGGGAGGCAGAGGCAGGCGGATCTTTGCGAGTTCGAGGCCAGCCTGGTCTACAAAGTGAGTCCAGGACAGCCAGGACTACACAGAGAAACTCTGTCTCGAAAAACCAAAAAAAAAAAAAAGAAAAGAAAAAAGAAAAACAAGTGAACAAAAAAATAAACAAACAAAAATATACACCCCAAAATAAAACAATGAATAGGTAGGTGTTTCGTGTGTTTTTAGGTTAGTAGCCAGGTATCGCCATAAGAGATGACCAAGATGAGGCCTGAGAAAACAAAGTCTATACTAAATGTGGTGGTGCATGCCTGTAACCCCAGCACTTGAGAGGAAGGAGGACTGGATTTTTAAGACCAGTCTCAGGCTGGGCATGGTGGCACATGCCTTTAATCCCAGCACTCGGGAGGCAGAGGCAGGAGGATCTCTGTGAGTTCGAGGCCAGCCTGGTCTACAAAGTGAATCCAGGACAGCTAGGGATATACAGAGAAATCCTGTCTTGAAAAACCAAAAAAATAAATAAAAAGACCAGTTTCAGATGTCTAGTAAGTCTTATAGCAAGGGGTAGATGAGACCTACAAATAAAAAATGAAAAACAGACCATTGTACTCACAGGTTCTAGAGAGGTGGTCCTACATGCCTTGCAGTCTCATGGGGAAAGGAAGCACCCATTTGGGTCGGTGAGAGAACAGTATCAATGCAAAGTATAGATCTAAAGCTTTATTGGCATTCCAATGCAGGAGGAGCTTGTAGGACAGGCTTTAGGGATGGTCCTTTGGTGCCTAGGATAACAAGGGAAGAAGAATATTGCCTACCACTCTGTAAGAAACCGATAGACGAGGTTCAACTTCAGGTTGGTCAATTTGTATATTAAAGGGCACGGTGTTGACTGAGTTCTTTTGCTATCTCTAAGGACTGGCTAGCTCCTATGGGTGGGGCTGTCTATCTCAACAGAAAGTCTTTGAAGCTGCTAAAACACCAAGATACACAGAAATTTGAAACATATTGTACACACACTCTGAGAGAGCGAGCACAAAGGGGAAGATAGACCTAACCTAGAGCCTCAGACACAGACAACTCTTCCCTAGCTCTTCCAGTAACTACATTCCTTCTTAGCTTTAAATATATCTGTCTCTGGTCTCTGACTT
>CAJQZJ010033149.1:2724372-2739024 GCA_907164525.1 Lophiomys imhausi
AAAAAAAAAAAAAAAAAAAAAAAAAAAAAAAAAGGCGTGCGCCACCACCGCCCGGCTTAACAGTTTTTAAATGACTGACATTTGACAGTTTTCTCTAGTTATTTGACCAATTTGAAATATATGGTCACAAGAAAATCTCAGCAGCCTAGTGACCCTTGGATATGTTGTAGGAGTTGTGGAGTACAAGTTCTGTTCATAACCACTGAATCCCACGTCTCTATTCTCTGCCTCGTCCATGTCTTCTTAATCCTTTGCTATTGAATAAATATGCTGTATACTATTGAGACTATTCAGGCTAGCCCCTCAACTACACATGCAGGAACTGATTCTAACACTATGTTTGATAAGTCAGGTGTTGACACTTTACATTTTCAAGAGTGAAAGTCAGGGTTGGTGACTCAACTTCCATACTTTTAGCATTTATATGGATACTTAATAGATGCAGGTTCTTTGGTTGATATTTGTGCAGATAACTTGCCACTTTACTTTCAGCCTTTTGTTTTTGAGACAGCCTTTCTGTGTAGCTCAGGTTCGGTCTGGAACTCTGGAAGTTGTGTATAATAAGTAACCCAGAATTGCCTGGCAACCCTTCTACCTCCATTTTTGGAGTATTGGGATATATTTAGTATTTTGTATTTTAAAATCTTGAGCTGGGCGGTGACGGGGCAAGCCCTTAATTCCATCACTCAGGTGGCAGAGGCAGGCAGATCTGAGTTCGAATCCGAGTTTGAAACCAGCCTGGTCTACAGAGTGAGTTCCAGGACAGTCAAGGCTACACAGAGAAATTCTGTCTTGAAAAACCATTAAAGAAAAAACAAATCTTGAATAAGTTGTAAAAGAAATCATAGACAATACATGACAAAATTAATGCTCCTTTCACAATGCCTTTGATCTGTTTGTGGGGTTTTTTGTTTTTGTTTTTTCAAGACACGGTTTCTCTGTGTACCAAGCCCTGGCTGCCCTGGACTCAATTTGTAGACCAGGCTGGCCTCGAACCCACAGAGATCAGCCTGACTCTGCCTCCCAAGCGCTGGGATAAAAGGCCTGCACCACCATGCCCAGCAAGTGCTTAATTTCATACAGGGTTTCATGTAGCCCAGGTAAGAAGGATAAAACTTGTTATGTAACCAAGGGTAACTTTGAGCCCCTGACCCTCCTGTCTGCACCTTCCAAGGGCTAGGATTATAAGTCACAGTGCTCTCTCTTCAGTGTCATGTTTTAGGGAATAAACAGCAGAGTAATCGAATGCTTCCCTGTACCACCTTTTTACAGAGCTCATTGAGGTTCATGACAACCTGCCAGCCTCATTCAAATCTATCCTCATGTCCTAACTCCAATCCAGAATTTTCACTATTTTTATATGGAACTATCACCTTAAATGGGACATATTCTCACTAACTAGTGCACATATCCAAACTGCACCATTTCCTGTTGATGGATCCATCTAATTTTGCCATCTGAAGTCAAAGCTTTGGTGCTATTTATGAGTTTAACAAACATTTAAATATTTAATACACATAGTATGCTAGGGACAGTGGGGACACAGGAAATATCAACGAGGATCCAAACTATTGCAAAGCACAGACCCTGGAAGAGTTCTTGCTAAGTCAGGTGGGTGCAGAGCTGTATTTTGTGGGAGAAATTATAGCTTTTGGGTCACAAGAAGGCTAAATGCTGAACCACTGAGTTGTTAGGAAAATAAAGAGAAGCAAGGGAAACATTCTAGAACCCATTCAAAGAAAGAGTTGTGGAGAGGACGAACTCTAGTGATTAGTAATTAAGGAATTTGGGCTGCGGAGCCATAACTAATTCTGGGATTTGCTTATTATTTGAGACAGGGTCTGACTCTGTTGGCCTGAAACCTGGAATTTGTGTTCTTGCCTGAGCCTCTCAAGTGCTGTTTTGCCTGGCTGTATGTCTGTACAACACTTGCATGTCTGATGCCAGAAGAGGGCGTCTGAACCATTGGAATTGGAGTTAAAGACTGCCCTGTGGGTCCTGGAATTGAACTAATGTGGAAGAGCAACCAGTGCTCTTAACCTTCTCTCCAGACCCCCGTTTTGTTTTCAGTGCTTTTTTTTTTTCCTTTGGAGGAAATCTCTCCTTTCCCTTATATCCAATCTGTATAATAAAAAGAGTCTGCTGGATTGTCTTTGTCCCTCCATACCCACTGCCCGTGGCCAGCACCCCAGTTCCAGCCCATCACGCTCAGGTTAAGGACGTTGTGACCAGTTGCAGTACCAACCAGACTCTCCCTGTGGTGTACAGTGCACACAGAATCAGTCTAACCATCGCAAAAGGAAGCTGCACCAGCAAGACAATATGTGCACACAATCCATCTTGTCGCTAGATCTGTTCTTACTTACAATCTTTCTCCAAGAGCCACCCCCCTCCACCCCATGGTAGTCTACACTTTCCCGGGTCCTCCAGCCTTGTAACCCTATTGCCTTCGCCCGCGGCTTAACGCCATCCTCAGGCACTTTCTCCGAGGGTCTAAATCTACAATTGCACAGTAGCAGGTCGTTCCCGTCTCTTTGCTTTCGTCTCACCCAGACGACCGCACCACGCATTTCTACCCTGTATTAATTCGAATTATTTCACAGACCTAGTCTCCGTTTTACTTTGTCAGTACAGGCCTCACAGAGCCTGGCCAAATACCGCGGAAGAGCAGAACCAAACACTCGTCAACTTTAATTGGGCCGAATCCGGCGGGGTCTGTCGGAATCGGAGGGCGTGTGGAGGGCAGAGGGAGGGACAGGGCTGACAACGCTGCAGGATACGACTGGAAGTTCCTACACAAAAGAGACCAGACAAAAAATGCCGACGACAGACACCCGGGAGTACGAGTACAGTAGTGCCAGCGAGGAGACGGTCGCAAGCTCCCGCCGCTCCCTCCGGCCTTAGCCGTTGGTGGGCGTGGCGACCAGTCTCGCGGGAGCGGCGGTTGGGCGGGCCGTTGTCCCCGAGGGCGGGGCGAGTTGCTAAGGAAATGACCGCCCGCGGCTGCTCACCGCACCAGTAGGGCGGGGTCTGGAGCTGCGCGGTTTCCGCTTCCGCTCTCTCCCCGCTCCCGTCCCGTTACCGCCTCCTGGCCGGCCTCGCGCCTTTCGCCGGCACCTTGCGTCGGCTGCGCAGCCGACTCGCTCCCTGCCACGCGCGCCCCCGGGGCCCCGGCTCCGGCGCCGGCAAGGGTCGCGTCCCGCTTCTCTGCCCCCACAGGCTGCTGGCCAGTCGCCGCCATGGGTGCTTACCTCTCTCAGCCCAACACAGTGAAGTCCTCCGGGGACGGGGTTGGCGCCCCGCGCCTCCCGTTGCCCTACGGTTTCTCCGCCATGCAAGGCTGGCGAGTCTCCATGGAGGTGAGACGACATGGCCCCAGAGGCTGGCCACTGCATGGATGGGACTTGACAGAGAAAGGGAGTGGGGGGGGGTGGGGTTCTCCTCAGGGAAGGGTCCCTGACGAAAGCCTGCGGCTACGGTGCAAGTGGCGTCGGCGAGCGCGGGATCCGGGCGGAGAGGGAGCGGCTGGAGCTCGGGGAACGCGGCCCAAAGGCAGTGACGGCGGGAGCCCTGCCATGTGGGGAGAGGCACCTTCCGCCCACTGGCCGCTGTCTCCCCGTGCCTTCGCGCCATCCTCTGGTGCCAGCCCAGCCCTCCAGGCTTAGAGGCGGCGTGGGGTGTAGTTGTCAGAGGGAAGAGGAAAGACTCGCTGTTTGGTCGCTTATTGGCGGAATAGATGTGAATGACTGGTTCGTTTTTATTCTTCAAATATGTGATGTGGCAGGCCTCTTGGGGCTAGAAACTTGATGGAGAAAAGAAGCCCGGGCAAATAATGTGTTTCCCATTCTTAACCCTTAGTTGCTTTTAGCCTTTAGACGCCTCGTGTTAATTTCAGAGGCTCCGCTTGACCTTCGAGAATTGTTACTCGTTCATATTCTTTTCGAAACCTTTCAGACCTTTGGGAAAGAATTGTGTCTGTCACTAGGTTCGCTTTTTTTAAAAATTATGCTTGTATTTGTTTTCTCACCTGATTTCTTTAAAACTTACTGAGTTGTCATTTGCCTGTGCCTATGATTTAGTTTACTCGATTTTCAGCCTTTCATTATTTTTTCGTCACAATCCACGAATAACTTTTTTTTTAAGTCCACTTTGGATGAAAGGGAAAACAGAACTATATGAATTAACAGTGTTTGAGCAAATGGATGTGAAACTACAATGAACAGGGAAAACTGGGTGGTAGGATGGACGTGGGAAAGATGGACAGTAAGTGTCTTTGAGAAATTTTGTGTAAAGTCTAGGGAAAAGGACTAGGGAAACGCTCAAATTATGTCTGGAATTGAAGGTTTATCCACTGAGTAGGTGGGCTACAGGTAACAGCCTAATACTGTTTCCCTTGGGGATTTTTTCTCAAATCCCTCGCTCCTCCCTGTGGTTAGCTCTGGAATGACAATGTGAACCTTAAATGGTTTGTTCTCAAGACTGAAAATTTTTACTCCCACCAGCCTTTGATAATGGTTCTAGCATTATCTATATCTAGCATCTAGATAAACAAGGAGCTGGTCCTATTCATTCATCTGATTTGGCTTAGTTCCCACCTTTTGTTTTTCTTTTCGAGACAGGGTTTCTCTATGTAATAGCCCTGGCTGTTCTGGACTCACTTTGTAGACCAGGCTGGCCTGGAACTCACAAAGATCCACCTTCTGCCTCCCAAGTGCTGGGATTAAAGGTGTGCACCACGCCCATCTGAGTGCCCACATTTGACAGTTTGGAGATTGAGGCCTAGAAAGATTAGGATATTTGTACCTTTATACAAAGAGCCTTATGAAGTTGTTTAAGACAGTAGGTGCTTTTCTTATTGGTGTCAAGCTGAAGCAGAGCTTTCATATTTCTCAGTGGCACACCATAGAACTGACTGGTATAGTTAGAAACACCTGGATATAGCTTCAGAAGAAAAGCCTTAGGAGTAGTTCAGTGGGCGAGAGCACTTGCTGTTCTTATAGGGGACCAGGGTTTGATTCTCAGCACCCATGTCAAAAGGAGTTCACAACCACCTGTAATCCAGCTCCATGGAATCCAGTGCCCTCTGCTGGCCTCTGCTGATACCTCATTCTCTCATTTATTCCTTCATTCTTGCAAAGAGGAGGGGAAAAAAAAAGGAAAGACATAATGTTAATCTGGCTGGCTGGTGTTTGGGTTAGTCTATGATTTTTTTTTTTTAAGGTTTTTCGAGACAGGGTTTCTCTGTGTATTCTTGACTGACCTGGACTCACTTTGTAGACCAGGCTGGCCTTGAACTCACAGAGATCCGCCTGCCTCTGCCTCCCGAGTGCTGGGATTAAAGGCATGCACCAACACGCCGGCAATTACAGACAGCTGTGAACTGCCATATGGGTGCTGGGATTTGAACCGGGTCCTTTAGAAGAGCAGTCAGTGCTCTTAACGCTGAGCCATTTCCCCAGTCCCATGATGTTTTCTTTTAAGAGACTGTCATCTCATAGACTTTTTAAAGTTTCTTGTTCCTTAATTCCCATTTATGTGGGATGAAATGGTTTTTCCACTTTTAGGGGAACTCTCTTGTTTTATCAACTGAGTTGCTTGAGTGTTTTCAAGTCTAGGAATTCTGTGTTTTTACTTCTCTGCTAAGCATTTCCCTTTGGTTTTTTGTTTTTGGCTTCTTCACTGGTGATTAGAGAACGACTTCATTTTTAGTTTAGGGCTGTTTGGTGTGGAGAATTTTGTTCAACTGTTCTTGAGATCATAATCTTCATTCTGAAGAGGCAGTCTACATGAGCATTAAAGCCTTCCTGTTGTGCTATTCTTGAATTTACTCATTTGAGTAAATATGCCTAATCTTCTTGGAGTACTATTTCAGGTCTTTTTCTGCTTCATAGATACTTTTCTGTCTAGGTTTGTTTCCTCCCTCAAAGTATTACATAGTGTCTTTGCTATTGTAAGAAAATTACTAAGACACTATAGTTTCTAGTCTCTTAAAAGAATCTTTTCAGAAAATAAGCTCTTGACCTGGCAGTATATATAGCTCAACTGGCCAAAAATGTGGGGAAGGGTTATGTTGGTTCCTCTTTTCTTAAGGAACAAACAGGTTTTATTCCACCTATTAGTGAAGCCCATTTACATCATTGGCTTGGTTCTAATGGCTGAGTTCAGGTAAGGTTATGTTAGTATACCTTACAGAAGTTGCTAACATTCTGACACATAGACTTTAGCCTTAGACCTCTTTTACTCCCTCTCTGAACAGGGGGTGGATGGTAGTCATCAAAAGCTGCCATTTTATACCTTCCCCTTCTGCCTCTTTCCAACCCTCTTGCTGTGGAACCAGAATTGGGGCGGGGGTGTCAAAATGCCATAGTGATGTTCTCCTCCTCCTTTTGGAGGGATTCTCCAAATGATTGAGCTATGTGCTCTAGAGTTAAGAGAAGGAGGGGGTGCTGAGATACACAGGAATAATTTGTGAGGTGTTGATGGTTGATGAAAAGACCAGTCTAAGGGCAATGTACTATTAAAAAGAAAGGGAATTTTTAGGCTCCTCTGAAAGAAGCAAAACAATTTTTTTTGTGTGTGGAGAGTAGGGACTTTACAAAATTCAATAAATTCTTTCCCCTTTTTAAAAAGATCTGCCAATGTATCATTATTAAACATTTTGTGTGTGTGTGTCTATGCATGTGCCAGAGCATACATGTGGAATTCAAAGGACAGCTTGTGGAAAATTCTTTTTCTTTTTGGTTTTTCGAGACATGGTTTCTTTGTGTAGCTCTGGCTATCCTGGAACTCACTCTGTAGACCAGGCTAGCCTTGAACTCACATAGGTCCCCCTGCCTCTGCCTCCCAAGTGCTGAGATTAAAGGTGTGGGTCACCACACCCAATGGAAATTTCATTTCTATTTCTATCATGTAGGTCCCCGGGATTGAGCTCAGGTTGCCAAACTTGGCAAGTGCCATTTCTACTGTTACCTCCACAGCCTTTTGGGGGAACTGAGGAGAGGAGACAGGGTCTTACTATGTAGCCCTGTCTGTTATGGAACTTGCAGGTATCCTCCTGTCTCTGCCTCCTGAATGCTAGGAGTACAGATCTGGATTGCCATGTCCTATTTGGTGTTGGTATGTTTTGAGTCTAATTTTGAGTAGTCATCATAAAAGATTATTGAATGGCTGAAGAAATGGTGGCTCAGCAGATACCAGCACTTGATCTTCCAAAGGACCCTGGTGTGGTGACTAACAGCCTTCTGTAACTCCAGTTCCGGGGCATCTTACACTTTCTAGAGGCTGCCTCAGGCACCAGGTACACACATGATGCACAAATGTATGTATATTCAGGCAAAATGCCCATACACATAAAATAATACATCATAATTTTTTTTAAAAGAACTCTTAAGAAGCTTGCTTGACTATTTGTTTTGGGATGGTCTCATTTAACCTCAAACTTCTTGTGTAGCTGAAGATGACCTTGAACTCACAGGAGTGATTTTCTGGTGCCAGAAGTCAGAAAAGGGTGTTGGATCCTCTGGAGCTGGAGTTACAAATAGTTGTGAGCCACCATGTTAGTGCTAGGAACCAAATCCAGGTTTTGGTTCTGCTCTTAACCAGTAAACTATTTCCTCCAGCCCCCTATATATAATATTTTAAAGTGTCATTGAGGTATTCTGACTCAGTCCATTGTTTTTTTAAATAGTTGAATAATATTTCTCTGTAATTTTGTTTCTTCATTGCTGATAGATGTTTAGATTCACACATTTGCCTATTGTGACTAATGATCTTCTGAACATATATGTCCAACCTTTTGTGTGGAAATCTATCTTGGGAATATATCTAAGAATAGAATTGCTGTGAGTGTTAGGAAATGTATATTTGCCCTTTTTATGTATCTTCTGTCATTAAATCCTTGAAATCATCAAAGTAGTGTTTTTGTGTGCTAATGAGCTGAGTGATAGCTAGTGTCTCGTATGTATCTCTGGGATGAGGGCCTGTCACAAGAGAAACTGATGTTCAGTAGATGGTTAGTGTTTTCAACACACATCTTTAACCTCCAGAGTCAGTAGAGGGGCTGATTGGTTAATGACCATTGGCCAATAATTTTATTAATCAATGCCTATGAACACCAAAAGAATTTAGGAACTTATAGTAGCTGAATGTATACAGATTCTTAAAATATGTGACCACCAGAGGGCATGAAAGTCTGTTAAGAAGGTCCAACCCTGGACTCAACTAAATGTTTCCCTGAATTCTGGGATTTGCAATAGCAGACAGACTAAATGAACCTAGAGAAGGAGTTGCAGGAACTTCTGCCCACTGCCTGGCATGTAAGGAAAAACCTTGAGGCCACACAAGTTTTTTGGTATTGTGAGAATACTGCCACTGAGTATATCTCGACCCTTATAGATAAGCCCCTACCAGGGTGAGGGGGTTCCTTTTTTTTGTTGTTGCTTTTTTGTTTTTTTCCTCCCCTAGTTTGGTTGAGTTTTTCTGTCATGATGGAATTTAGGCTTTATTAAATGCTGTCTTTTTTTTCCTAATAAGTATTTTATTTTATGTCTCTGTGTGTGTGCTCATGTATATGTATAGGTGCTCACAGAGTTGTAGAGTCACTTGGAGGTAGAGTTTCAGGTATTTGTGAACTGCCTAATGTGGGTTCTAGGATCTGATAGAGCAGTAAGTGTCCTTAATGGCTGAGTTATCTCTCTAGCCCTATCAAATGCTAAACTAACTTTGTGACTTTGTTCTTTGTCACTGTGTGACAACAAAGTGCTATTAATATATGGCAACTGCATTAATTAATTTTGGATGCTAAGCCTAGCTCATAATCAGCCTATGAATTCCTTTGGCTATTGAGTGTAAATAACTCTTTTGAAGTGTTGTTGGATTTGGTTGCCTACTATTTTGTTGAGATTTTTGTTTTGTTTTGTTTTATTGAGACAAGGATCTCTCTACAGAGCCCTGGCTATCCTGGAACTCACTCTGTAGACCAGATCGACCTTGAACTCACAGATATCCTCCTGCCTCTTGCCTCTTGAGTACTGAGAGTAAGGATATGCACCACCACCTCCTGGCTAGTTTGTTTGGTTTTAGTATGAGGTCAATAGGGCCTCACAGAATGAATTGGAAATATTGCCTCTTAATCTATGTTTTGGAGAATTTGTGAAGAATTGGTACAAGTGTTTCTTGGAATCCACAAAGACCCTGGTATTCAAGACACCCTGTTGATAAGATTCTCAAGTCCCTTATATGAAATGAGGTAGGTATGGTGTTGTGTGCCTTTAATACCAGCATTCTGGAAGCAGAGGCAGTTGGATCTCACAGGCCAGCCAGGTTTTTATAGTGAGTTCCAGGCCAGCCAAGGCTACATACTAAGACCCTGTCTCAAAAACCAAATAAATGATAATAATAATAATAATAGTGTTATATTTACATATAATTCACCTGTACTATCCCATAGTGTTTAAGTCATCTCTAGATTTTGTTACCTAATAGGACCAATTATATTAGTATTTCTTTTAGTATAATTCACCAATGAAGCCATCTTAGCTTGGACTTTTGGTGTGGAAAGTTCTGGTTTTTGAAGGTTTTTAAGGTCTTTTTCAGACATTACTCATTGGTTGGCCCAAGTTGGCCTCTAATTCATAGCAGTCCTTCATGCCTCCCAAGTATTGGGATTATAATAGGTGTGTGCTACCACTCCTAGCTAAAGTTTTAATTACACATGAAATGTACATATTTAACCACTCACATGTGTACCATCTAAAGCTGAATGTGATAGAACATGTCTATAATCCCTTGGGTAGGGACTGGAAGGAGTTCAAGGATTGCCTATGTTACACAAAACCATATTTCAAAAGGGAAAAGGAAGACTTTTCCTATGTAAAGGAAGTCACTATGTAACTAAATTTCAGCATTCTTTATTTCTGTACTCACAGGACAATTCCGCAGTCCCTGGTAACCACTACTCTGTGGTCTGTATGACTTTATTTTAATAGTGGGGGGAATTGAGGAAGGCTCTCATTATATAGCCCTAAGTGTCCTAGAATTACCTACTGTATTGGGCTCTCTTTGAACTTGCCATCATCTTTATGCCACTGCCTCCCAACTGCTGAGATTACAGATGTGTACCACCATGCCTGACTTAATTTAATTATTTTTCATCAAATATGTGCATATAACTAACTCTGTGTGTGTAAGAGTAATATCTATGTACTTCTGAGGTTGTGTGCTTGAATAACAGCCAGAAATTGGCATCAGATGGTTTCCTGTGTCTTCTTGAATCTCTGCCATCTTATTTTTTGAGATGTCGATCAGTGAACCCTGAGATCATCCATTTGACTAGACTAGCTGGTTGGGTAATGAGCTCCAGGATCTACCTACTTATCTCTGCCTCCCATTCCCACACACTCAGGGCTGGGATCACAGATGTATGTTGCTGCCTAGCTGTTTTGTTTTTGAGACAGGGTCTCACTGTGTAGCCCTGTGCTGTCTGGCTTTATTCAGATGTTGAGAATTAGAACTCAGTTGCATAGTAGGCATTTCACCAACTGAGCTCTCTCTCCAGCCTGAGTGAACCTAGTATTTTTTTTTTTTAAGATTTTATTTATTATGTATACAGTGCTCTCCCTACATGTATGCCTGCAGGCCAGAAGAGGGCACCAGATCTCAACATAGATGGTTATGAGCCAACCATATGGTTGCTGGGAATTGAACTCAGGACCTCTGGAAGAGCAGCCAGTGCACTTAACCTCTGAGCCATCTCTCCAGCCCCCCCTGAGTGAACCTAATTTTTAAAGTTATGTGATATTACATTATCTTTTAGGGCTGTTTGGTTGTTTATTATTATTACATTTATTTATGTGTGTTTGGGGACCCATTCACATGCCACAGTGCACATGTGAAGGTCAGAGTATAACTTGTGGGTGTCACTTCTCTCCTTCCCCTGTGTGGGACCCATGGACTGGATACTAGGTTTGGTGGCAAGCAGCTTTACCTGCTGGACCATCTCACTGGCCCCTTTGTTTGCTTATTTGAGACATGATTTGTTATTGTCTAGGCTGGTCTCAAGCTCATTACATAGTTGAGGATGTTAATCTTCTAATTCCTTGTGTTTCTTTGTTTTGTTTTTTTCATGACAGGGTTTCTCTGGGTAACCCTGGCTGTCCTGGACTCACTTTGTAGACCAGGCTAACCTTGAACTCACAGAGATCCAACTGCCTGCTTCTGCCTCTCAAGTGCTGAGATTAAAGGTGGGTGCCACCATGCTTGGTTTTTTGAGACAGGGTTTCTCTGTGTAGTCTTGACTATCCTGGAACTCCCTTTGTAGACCAGGCTGGCCTCAAACTCACAGAGATCTGCCTGCTTCAGCCTCCCAAGTGCTGGGATTAAAGGCGTGTACCATCACAGTCCACCTAATCTTTTTTTTTTTTTTTTTTTTGGTTTTTGAGACAGGGTTTCTCTGTGTAGCCCTGGCTGTCCTGGAACTCACTCTGTAGACCAGGCTGGCCTCGAACTCACAGAGATCCGCCTGCGTCTACCTCCCGAGTGCTGGGATTAAAGGCGTGCGCCACCACACCCGGCTTCCACCTAATCTTTTAATTCTTGATTCTCCAGCTTTTACTTCCCACATTCTGGAATTATAGGCATATACCATCACAACTGACTTTTTAAAATTAGAAAGATAATTCCTTTTCTAATTACCATTGACTCTTTTATCTTGACTTAAGGATTTTGGTAAATTTATATATCATAAATCTAAGTGGTTGATTTGACTCATGTGTATTTTGAGTCATCTCTTCTAGACATCACAATAATTATTATGTTATATTTCTGGATTTCATGCAGCAAATGAAGGAGAAGATATCTTTATGGTAGTTGTCCTGAGACATTTGGGAACATTTCATCTTTGTTGATGTGTTTTGCATTGCTGTGACAAAATACCTTTGTAAAGAAAAGTTTTAGTTCACAATTCAGAGGTTCAAGCATGATGCGAGAATTTGTTCCACTCTGGTGAGAACCATGTGGCAAATGTTAGGAGCACACGTAAAAGAGATCATTTGTTGTTAAGACTTAGGAAACAAGAGACTAGGGATGACTCAGGTTCTCTCTGTCTCTCTCTATCTCTCTCTGTCTCTCTCTCTCTCTGTCTCTCTGTCTGTCTCTCTCTCTCTCTCTCTCTCTCTCTCTCTCTCTCTCCATGATAAGCAATCTTGTGAGAGTAATATACTCTACCAAACTTGACCCATTCCTCCAAGTCAACATTTGTTTATGAGGTTGGAGCCTTACCTAAATCTCTTCTACTAGGTCTCACTTTAAGGTTCTATTACCTCAACACTACCACACTGGGGACCTGGCCTCCTATAGAGCATATACATCTCTAGACAGCAAACCTTACCTAACCATAGTACCATCCTAAGCAGACATGGAGGATCTACTATTTTGTAGTAGCATTAGACCCCAGAGCAATAAAGACATTTAAGAGAGTCTTTGCTTTTGCATGCTGGTTAAAAATCTGGCTATGGATATAGGACTCTTTCCTCCCAGGGAACATTGGATGACAATGTGAGATAGTATCTGTTCAGCCCAATTATTGGTAAAGGCAAGAAATACTGCAAGTTTAGAACATTGGTGTAGTTGGTAAAGGCCTTTTAGAGTTATTGAGATGTAGAGTAAAACAGACAAAAGAGAAGTAGTGTTATGAAAAGGATAGGAGAAAAGACTGAGTACATATGTTCTTTGCTGGGTAGTGAAAGGAATATTCATGTTAAAAGTAGAGTAGCTGGGGCTGGAGAGATGGCTCAGCGGTTAAGAGCGCTTCTGTTAGCTGCTCTTCCAGAGGTCCTGAGTTCAATTCCCAGCAACCACATGGTGGCTCACAACCATCTATGATGAAATCTGATGCCCTCGTCTGGCAAGCAGGCATACATGAAGACAGAACACTGTGTACTTAATAAATAAATCTTTAAAAAAAAAGTAGAGTAGCTGGAGAATGGCTTTAGAATTAGGAAATCAGGTTATATATGTGGGTATGTGTGACTGAGTGCCTTAAAGCAAAGTAAGGCAGGAACAATGTGATGTAAGCTACCAAGGATAACACAGCAGCCCTCTTAGATGAATGACAGCTAGGAAGTTAAGGATGGACTGCTATTAGGTGTTGGCTTGAGTTAAAACTCCACAGAAAGAAATAAGACCAGGGTTGAAGATGTAAAAAGAATTTTATTATTCTGCACACATTAATTAATGCAGGGAATTATTACAGCAGCAGTTATTCCTTAACCAGCTGTTTTCCAAATTAAAGACACAGAGACATTTTAGATTTAAAATATCAACCCTCTAAGCTATCTTGTCTGCTTCACCTGCCAAATTCCCATAATACTTGCATCTGTACCATTTGGGCTGCTTCTGCTCCATCAGGGCAGTCCTCACCCATGGCGACCTGTTTTTCCTTCTCCTTGCTCCTACTCTTCTCATGGTCCCTCTGAGACCCCAAGCCTGGGAACTTTAGCTCCATCCACCTCTCTTCTGCCCAGGTACAAGCTGTCAGCAACTTTTATTAACTATTCAGGGATAATTGGAGGGCAAGGTTTACAGAACATCATTTTGTTTGTGTGAGAATCTCATCTGTACACCAACCAGATCTTGGGGGTCAGTCTTTAGCATTTGAAGGCATAGTAGCACCAGACCAAGCCCCAACATGAAGAGATGATTTAAGAGATAAGAATGCTAGTTGCTCTGGCAGAGGACTTGGGTTTGTTTCCTAATCCCCACATGATGGTCCACAACCATTTGTAACCCTCATTCCAGGGGATCTAATGCCCCCTTCTGACCTGTAGGCATCAAGCATATACATAGTCTACATACAAACATACAGACAAAGCACTCACACAAAAAGCAAAATGAGTAAACTTAATAAAATATTAAAAGAAAGAAGATGTAAGGTGGGAAGCTCAATTAATTTTTTTTAATGGAGTCTTCTGTATTCCTGTTTATGTTAAGGTAGAAGAGACAGCCTATAGGAACAATCAGTTGAAAGTATATTAGTATGTTCTTCAGTAAATACAAGAAAACTTGAAAGAGTAACATGGTTTGTATTATTTAATCATTCAAAGTACTTGAGAATAAAACCTGCAAAAAGTTTGGATTGAAGCCGGGCGGTGGTGGCGCACGCCTTTAATCCCAGCACTTGGGAGGCAGAGGCAGGCGGATCTTTGTGAGTTCGAGGCCAGCCTGGTCTACAAAGTGAGTCCAGGACAGACAAGGATACACAGAGAAACCCTGTCTCGAAAAACCAAAAAAAAAAAAAAAAAGTTTGGATTGTTTATTATATACTTTTGCTGTAAATAAGATCTTGACAGAGAAGGGTTTGAGATTGGGACTTAAAGAAGAAATGTTAATCTAGGAAGAAAAGAACCAGAGATAAAGGAAAGTTCAGATCAAGGGAGAGAGAAAATTTGAGGTAGACTATTGAAGGTGGGGTATTTCTGGTGAGGGAAAATGAAGTAAGAGGTTAGCCTATCGGCTAGCTAAGACTGAGAGAACAGCACTGAGACCTGAACAGTGTGGGAAAGACTTGAGGCCAGCTGTATACAGAGTATGTACGCGCGCACACACACATACACACACACACACACACACACACACACACACACACACACACACACA